>JALRMF010000556.1:0-24476 GCA_026120015.1 Dendrostoma leiphaemia
CCCCCCCCCCCCCCCCCCCCCCCCCCCCCCCCCCCCCCCCCCCCCCCCCCCCCCCCCCCCGCCCCCCCGGGGCACCCCCCCCCCCCCCCCCCGGGAAAGAAAGAATGGGAAGCAAAAAGGCAGTTGCATCAGCTCTGTCACACAAGCTTGCAACGCTCAAGGGGTGTCAAGGCCTTGGAAGCCCAAAGCACTGTACAATCAGTGCGAAAGCCCTTACCTGGGTGATAATTCGCTACGTGGTAGGCTTATGCCGCTGCAGGAGAAGAATGAGCGCACTCATAGGGAAACCTACCAAGTCAATCTTACTATCTCTGGACACATGAATTCAAACTAGCCATTCGCTGTCATCAATCTTATTGCATCTGTGTTCTTTTGCCACCTTGCCACACTCAAGTCTATGTGCAGATACGCCTGACGTGCACGTGGAGGGATGTGTTGAATGCAGTGCCAACCAAGACATCATTAAATGCCCGGAGCAGTGTGAAGCAATTCTGGAGGTTTAAACAGCTGAAGGAGTAAAAGCTTTGAACTTGATGTCAATGTTGTTTGGAAGCTCATTACAACTCGTAATGCTCATCTGGAGGTGACAAGGCCCTTCCACAGTTGTACCAGGGTATCTACCCAGAGGACGTGGGAGTCTTTCCTGTGAATGCAGTGTGTAATTTCCATGGTGGTCGAGATGAATAAACGTCGAGACAGTGGACGTTCTGGGGGACGAGACCACGCACGTATGTTTGGCAACTCTCAAGCTCTTATACTCCATTGGTTCTAAGCCCCGTGATGTAGCTCACGCTCACTACCCTAATCTGTGGGCTCCCAAGTGGTAGATGGTGGTCCTCCAAATTGGTTATGTTGCTCTGCACCCGTGGACGTGAAATATCCCGAAGCCTTGTCAAAACTCGATTACGGGCAGAGAGGGCATATGAATCACCACGCCATTGCTACCTACCTAAGTCAAATCGTTTGGACTAGCAGTTGCCAGGTCTGAGCCGTCCCGCACTCATTGATACCCTCTGACCGCGAGGACTCGGAATGCGCGAGAGGTCCTCTTAAGGGTGTCTCTGCACTGAAGATTAAGAGCGCTGAGCTAGCGCAGTCCAGGTCACAATATTGGCTTTCTCTGTCTGAAAAATAACATAACCCATGACCATGCCTATAACACACAAGGATGGGGGGGAAATGAATCATAATAAATATCACTTTCCTCGTGGGTGCAGGAGACAGGCCACTGTTTGTATTTCCACATGTTGTCCCCCCTGGAATTAGTCAAGGTACAGGCAAACCTTGGAAGTTGAGTGTCCAATGCTTGATCACGACCTTTAAATGGGCCCACCAGTACGAGACCAGTCACATCAGGATATTACACGAGCTCAGACTAGCAAGCTGCAGAACGACGTGCCCACTGCGAGGCTGTGGTGTCATCATGTCATCGTCGACCGCTTGTTCGGCATCGGAAGGATCGTGGCTTGCTCAGAACATCTGCGTCACCACTTGAACACGGTCTTAGCGCCGTATTTCCCCAGATTGAGCCTGAAATTCCCCTGACCACTGGCACCTAGTCTGCAACTAAGCAGCCTTAGTACGTAAACACAACTTGGAGAATGCGATGCAACATGACCAAATTTTAGTAAACACATGCACAGTCTGATGTGATGGTGTAGTCATCACCTGCACGCCGGCAATTGGCCCGAAATGAAATGCAAAAGCCCGAGCCAACTGCCTTACATAAATTCTCAGGAACTCCGTACACCATCTACATCGAAGAGTGGCGTGGCACAATCTCGCGGCACACATACTCTTTTGCCAAACCACGATCAGATTCCTGTAAGCTTCCTCACTTGCTAGCCCAATGCAATCCATCATCTTCACGGCCCTGGGCGCTGCAGCCCTTGCCAGAGCCCAGGCGTCCCAGGTACAGGGTGTACCACCACCAGCCTCCCTCCTGACGGCGACAAAGTCCGGAGTCTTGCCCGTTGCGCCAACGGGATTCGCAGGAGTCGAGACGGAAGAGGGCGCCATCATATATGATGGCCCCAAGAATCCTGGCTTCGCAGGCGTGAGTGGTCCTGCTGTCGCTCAGACCAACCTGCCGGCGACCACCTATGTGGCGACGTTGCCTGCGTCCATGTTCGACCCCTATGTTGGATCGACAATCTCTGGTAGCGTTGTGGCTGTTGGCACGGCAAGTGGGGTTCAATTCAGCGTGAACTTCACTGGAATTCCTTCTGAGACTTATGGACCATTCGGTAAGTGAATCGGCTGTCGAATCAGAATATGACAAAGTTTTAAACTGACCTCAACAGTTTACCATATCCACGGCATGCCAGTGCCAAGTGATGGGAACTGCACTGCGACTATGGGTCATTTGGATCCGACAAACCGCGGAGAATACTATCCTTGCGACAACACCAACCCACAAACTTGCCAAGCAGGGTACGTTTGGGTCTGACTCTTCCGAAGGCTTTGTTCTTTTCTCAAAACGATCCTAAATGCCCCGGCCAACCTTTTGAGATATCCTCAAGCACTCGCTGACTTGGTTCTGCTGTACAGAGACTTGGCTGGAAAGCACGGAAACATCACGTCTCAGACCTTCTCCGCAAGGTAAGCCTGACTGATTGCCACAATGGTGATTCGCCGTACTGATAACACTCTCCACTCGCAGCTACGTCGATCCATACCTCTCGACTGTCCCCGGATCCCCTTACTTTTTCGGTGACGGATCCATCGTGATCCACACTAGCAACACAACGCGCCTGACGTGTGCGAACTTCCAGCAAAGCAGCTCCAATAGCACCGGCACCAGCACCGGCACCGGCTCTCCAACCTCTACTGGTTCGTCATCCACTTCGACGACGTCTCCCTTCCAAACTGCTGCTGCGGACCGGGTCGTCTCGGGAGCCGGTGCTGCGGCCTTCGCTGCCGCCGCCGCCTTCTTCTTGTGAAGCTTCTGGACTACTGGTTTACGGCTCAAAAGATCGACGACATTTCAAAACATAAGTTGGCACGGTACTTAATACTCGAACAGTAAATTGCACAAGGAAATCCGGGTATCAGAAACTAATTATGTAGTGCGGTGGGTTCTGAGAGCCTGGTGGAAGAAATAATGGAAAAAGTCCTTAGTATTCAACCCCTCTCAACTACGAGTCCAAAGCCTTAGTAGGGGCATACATACGTATTGATGTCATCATGTGTTACATCTAATGCACGGTCTTTGAATGCGTTCGACGTCTTCCTGCCTAGCTAATCGTTACAACCTGCCGTCGTCAAAGCATTCTGAGGACATCACTTTTGCGCGAGCTGGAGATTCCATATGACTGTCTTCTATTCATCGGCAAGGTTCTGGCAAAACCACGGGCTTTACGAGGTGGGTTGGAAGGGTTAGAGGGACGCGTTGGATTCCGTCCGTGACACTTGGCGAGGCTTTAGTTCATTGGCATCGCCCTTGTCCAAGACGGTTGATATAATCGATGTGAGAGATCGTGCTTCGGAACGTTCAAGAACTTTCAAAGTTGTACTAAGAGCATGATCTGGCAAAAACTAGGCGCCTGACCCCGTCGTCGGTGCCTCTCTACTTGCACAGACCAAGGACCTTTCGAGAAGATTCAAAAGTGGTTGACTTCTGTTCAGTTTTAATTATTCCATGACCATCGATATTGTCAGAGCCACTTGACCTGGACCATGGGGGAAATCAAGCGATCTCGCTCCTCCTTCGATCCATTCAAAATACATATTGCAAGATTCTGCCAGGTGTTATATGTTTCATCACCGATGCTTGCTAGATTTCTAAAAGCAAGCATAATTGACAATGGTGTTATGAGATACCTACTTTTTGATTCCTGATGTCCACATGGGTAGTACCTGGGAATCTGGGAATCGTTATCCAAGTCAGGGCGTACGTCGACGAACGCGAGCCGAGAAACATTTCACGAGGCAAGCAGCTGCGACCCTTGTGGATCACACGATTCACGATTTGAAGGTTCTGCAGTGTTGATCCATCGTCACTTCTTCAACATCGCCAGAAGCGAGGTGAGGCGAGGCAGGTCCGGTGAGTGAGTCACGGGCAGCAGAGGGGCTCTAGGTGCGATTTGCGTCTGGCCGAGCTCCACCTGGGCAGGCTGCTGCGCTTTCCATAGCCTCCCAATATCGGGATCCACTTTTCAAACTGTTGTCGTTCTCTTTCTAGGACCAAATACGTCGTCCAGGGCTCTTGTTAAACCCATAGACGACACCACATTCCTTACGATTCCATCTTTAAATATCAACATCAACACCAGTACCTAGGCAGTCTGTGTACTTCATCCCTCTTGCTTCGAAACAACATTCCCGGATGCCCGATCCACAAATTCTGCCGACACGCTGTGCAAACAAGTCTCTGCTCCCAGCTCAAAGTAAAAAAACAAAATGGAGCAGGGCATCACCAGGTCGTCTGGAGAAGAGGCTGGTGCCTCGGAAAGTGCTTCATGGGGTGTGCTCAAGGCCGCCAAGCGATACTGCAAATTCAAGCAGAGATCCAAGGAGACATCTCAGAATGACCACCTGCTCCAGCTCGCCAAATCCTCAAGAACTCCAGTCGTAGTCCTTCTCGGAGACTCAATGATCGAGCGCATGACGACCACCGGCCAGTCCCAAAGCCTCGAGATGTGGCCGTCCACATCAATGACGACCGCGGAGCAACTGGGAACCCTAAATTCTGACGAACGTTGGACCTTCTTACTGGAAGTCATCAGTAGGCTTGGCGGTCTCGAGAAGATATCCTCAAATTCTCGCCGCAAGGTATTTGCCAGGCTAGGCTGCGTGTTGAACGCTGGCTGTGGCGGCGACCAGATCGAGAACATGCTCTTCCGTTTGGTCGGTGACGATCAGAAGAATCTGACTGGACTGCTTGGCGCACTTTCGCAACGCAAAGGAAACGTGCGGCTCTGGGTGGTGCACGGTGGCTCCAATAATCTTCACAAGACGAAAGGCCTATCCGATACAAGTATCGATGCCATGCGTGTGCTCCTGGAAACTATCATGCAGACATCTGCTCCAGGGACACACATTCTATTAACCGGACTCTTCTACCGCACCGATATCCTGAATGAGCTTGTCGACGAAGCCAATAGAAAACTCAAGAGGCTTGTCAACGAGGTCGCCCGGGCGTTCCCTGCCGTGCCAGGTGAAACCATATTGCCCTCATCAGATGAGCTTGCTGCGGAGTCTGCACACAGCCAAGGAAAGTCGAAGGATTCTGTCCGAAATTCTGCTGCAGCTATCTCAGAGTACGATCCATCGCACACCTTGAAGCACAGGAAGACGACTGCGGCAGGCTCTGAGGCATGTGATGTCGACACAAGCGCATCTCGCGAGACGCTACGAGTATCCGAAAATACCTTGGGAAAGCGTGCAGTCGGTCATCCCGTCGACACGCAAGGAATTCATCAACTTGATTTTGCGTCACAAGTTACCGCTCCACCAACGGCACAACAAGGCAATGGCAATCACGCGGAACCAATTGACCTCGACCAAAGGCGTGACTCTGCAATAAGCGCAGCATTGTCGGATGAGGAGCTGCAAGACAAGACGACGTCAACGGTCGCTGGACATGACGTAGGAACGTCTTCATGGTCTAGTTCTAAGATGCCTCCACTGAAAACAAAAGGGGACGACAAGCCGCCTTCCGCGGCTTTTGTTCCACGGATCGTGTTCCTGGAGGCAAATAATTTGATCGAGCCAAAGACAGATTTGGCGGACCACGTTCACCTGAATTTAGACGGCTACCGTCATTGGATGAACCTGCTCTATCCATCGGTCTTGAGTTTACTGGTTCGCGCTGACCAGATGTATCGAACAGCCCGGCGATAGGAACGCCAGCACGGGGTGGACGGGTTTGTGAAGAAGACACGTTTTGGAACGATTAACATGGACCGGCAAGACACGTCGCTTGGAAGATTTGGGTAGGAACACAAAGGTCCAAATTGGATCAAGATGAATCGAAAGACCGTGAAGCTTTTCGCGGACGCGGTCGAGAAGCGAGACGAGAAGGGCAGGAGGATGCTAGGCACTCTAGTCTACGGTGGATACCCGCAGCGAGATCACTCAGTGGCAGAGAGAGATCCAGACGCTGACCCGGAAACATGGCTAGATGTTGCGCCGTGGGATGAGGAGTGGGACTGGGACGTCGAGTTATGTTTGCCTCCGTGCCAACTTGCAGGACCAAGGCCTTCATCCCCGACGAGCTTGGCCTCGCCACCACCCTCGGCCGCACAAGCCCTCGCATCCATAGATGACGAGTTTGTATTAACGGAGCCGGGGCCTGGAACGGCGAGCTCGCCTGCATCTACAACGACAGAAGCGGGACTTATGCCTGCTTTTGCGCTGGTGCATCCAAGCGTAGTAACCAATGCATCAACAGAACTTCTGACATCGCCTCCAGCACCTTCGAGCCCAACTGCGACAATAGCGATACCACAAGGATGGATGCCCGAAACCAGGGGTTGGCTTCGCGCAGCGCTGAGGTCAGCCAAACGAAGAATCAGACCGCTACCACGTACATGAGCGGACTTCGGGACATTCAGCAGCGCGGGAAACAGTTTTGGGCCGCCGATGTATTTGGCAACGACGTGTTTTGGTTCATGAACAGCGTGGGCTGAACAATACGTCGACCCGTGACATTGGGCTTCAGCGGTGGCTGCTCAAGACATGCAGAGGCCACATAGAATGAGAGCTCGTTACTAATACGACAGCGTGCATCAACCCAAGCGTCTACCCCAGGATAGAAACGGGGTGGTTTTATGTTCGCCGTGCTACGTGGCGCATAAGTGAGACAATTGACTGCATGGCAGAGGTGCTTGGCTGCTACGCCGCAAGCTATACCTAAGAGCCTGTTTCTTGGCCGGCAGAAACGTCTGGCACAGCAGAATTTCGCTTTTGCCGTCTCTTTTGCCGAGATGCATTTCTTTTTAAAGTACCTTTGGCATGGCAGAAAATAAGCTTTGCTATATTTAAAATAAGGATAGCAGAAGTATTTTTATATTTTGATTATTTAGCCAATGGTTGTTTGCAATTTACTATTTTATTTTACTATATATTTTAGATCTTATTTTATATAGCAGAGTTGCAAAGGGTAGCATTGCTACTCTTTTTTTAGTATAGTAGTATAGTAAAAGGTTAAATATTATAACCTAATATGCTTATTTAATTTTAAGCATATATGTATATATATATAAATTGTATAATAAACGCTATTATTATTATTAATATGCCTGCTATTGCGAGCAGGGGTCTTTATAAGCCCTACTATTTTAAAGCTCCCTACTATTTAGGAGCTTGTTTTTCCTTTGTCTTTTTTATATAATAGACTTACAAAATATACCGTTCTCTATAACCAACGCCTCGCTTTGCTTGCTATAGTTATAAGCCCTTTTTTCCCCTCTTTGTAATAGAGCAGGCGCATTTTTCCCTAGTTATTTTCCATTTATTTTCTAGCTTTTGCAATAGCCTTTAACCTTTTTAACGGCATCTTAAAGAGCCTAGCCCTGCTTACTAAAAGAAACACCTATCTTAGGTAGTTTTTACAGCTTTGTTTTTATTATAAAAACTATGGCATTCAGCACTAAATTAATCTTAATTTTTTAAATAATATAACTAGCTCTGCTCCTAAGCTCTTTATAGCAAATAAGTACCTTAACTAACGCAATGCAACGCTTAAAGCTAAGCACTAAAATGCTTTTGCAGCTTATAAAAAGCTTTTAAAAAATAAGCATAAAGCGCTATCAATAGCTTTTACGCTGCTTAATTTTAACAAAGTTTATAATAACTATAAAAAAAAGCTTAAAAGTATAATTGTTGCCATTATACAAGCAAAAGTATAAAACGTTAAATATATAGCTATCTTAAACTAGGTTATAGCTATGGTTAACTTTTAGCTGCTTAAAGCTGCACAAATCTAGCTTATTTCTATAAGTAAAAAAACAAAACTCTAAGGCCTTCTTAAAGCTTTAAAGCTCTATTTAACATTTATAAAAAAGGTAATAATATTGTGCGCAGCTAAAAACTATTACTAGTTGCTTATATTAATATAATTAAAGCAGTAAAATTCTATTTAATAGCATTATAATTAGCAATAAGTTTATTTCTAAGCTTAGAAATATAATATAGCAAACGTTATTAGCTCTTTAGTAGTAAAGGATTTTTTTAAAGCGGTTAATATGTATATAGCCCCTAATTAGGCCTTTAAAGCTCTAAGCAAGTTTATATAAAATTAAAAGCTAGAAAAGCCTACTCTTACGCTAAATTAGCTTAGCACTCAGTTTGCTGCCTTTGCTATAAAGCTTAATAACCTTAAAAAAGAGCTAGTAATCTTTTCTATACTTAACCCCTAGCAATACTTAGCTTTATAAGCAATCTTTAATGCTTAGTATAATTGCCTTTGCAATAAGTTTTATAAATAGTTAGCTTAACATTGTATAAAGCTTAAATATACTATAACTAAAGCATTAAAAGACAATAAAAAAGTAGAAATATTTTTTATCTCTTTAAACTCTGCTTAGTATAGAGTTATTTGCAAAAGACTAAAAGATAAAAAGTTTTTAAAGCTTTGAAAAAAATTATCTAAGCGTAGTTAGTATAATAGAGCATTGGCAAAAAAGGCTTAGTCTTTTAGATCTACTAAAACCCCAGCTTTTCTAAGCTTGCTTAATAGCTTTTTTAAAGTAGTTAAGCCTTTTAAAGCTCTTAGAATTTACACAGTTACTTAAGCTGCTCTTTACCAGCTTTTAGCAAACACTTTAGTTAATAATTATAAAGCTTTTTATTTAATTAATAGTATAAACCTGCTTAATCCTAAAAGCTATTAAAGATTAAAACAGTTAAAATAAGTAAAAGCTAAAATAACCTTGTTTCTAATGCTAAGAAAAGAAACTTAAAAGCTTTAGAATATATTAAATAAAGCTAAAAAACTAAAAACAAAGTATTTTATGCTTATAAGCGTTAAAGTAATTAAGAGATTTTATATTAATATTGTCTTTAAAGCTTGCTTGCGAAAATCTAGAGTTTAAGTACTAAGTTTAAATTATACACTATGCTATAAAACGCTTAAAAGCAATATTATGCTAACATAACTTAAACAGCATTATAATCTACTTTTTATTAAATATAAGCTTTTTTTTATTTATCTAAACATTTTAGCTAATAAAGCAAATATTATTTTACTTTTTATCTTTACTTTTACTTATTTAAAGCTTTATTTTTTATATTAACCAAAATTATCTAAGAAAAATTCAAAGCATCTCTGGCACCTCTAAGAAGAGCACTTAGCTTTAAATGCTCTAAAGGCATTAGTTTATAATATGCATAGTGTGTATATTAATAAAATTACATATATATACTATGCTTTTTATTTTATAACCTATACTTTAAATATAATTTTTAAAAAAGCATTAAAGCACTTCTCTAAGCGCTTATTTAAGCGCATTTTATAAAATTTATTTAATTTCCCTATTAAAAGCTTAATAAAAGCAAGCTGGGTTCTTTTTATTAAAAATAAATTTAATAGCAAGTTTTTAATTTTTCTCTACAATATAAAGCAGGGAAAAATAGTCTCTTAAACGCTAATAAACTTTAAAAGCTAAATATAGCAAAAATATAAACTTTTAATATGCTTAATTAAGCAAAATAATAACCTTTTAGTAATTTTACAGCGTAAAATAATAAAATACCAAGCATAAATAAAATAAAAAGAAATTAAACTAAAGCTTTCGCTTACTTATACATATAAAACAAATAAAAGCGCTAAGCGTATAAAACAAAAACTAATTACTAAATTAATAAAAATAAAAAAGGCGGCCAGCCTTTTAAAGCGCCTTTAGCCTTTTTTAATAGAGGTTATAGCTTGCCTTTTTAATATATCTCTATAATAAAATATTAGATAACGCTCTTTAAACAAGGTATTTAAGAGCTAGTTTGCTTAGTATTTTTAATAATACTCTTTTATTTTTATTTATAATTTAATAAAAACTCTTTAATTAAACTAAAGTGGTATATACGCATATAGTTACTATGCTTACTCTTTTTATAAGGAAAGAAAAGCAGGGATATATATAAAAAGCTATAAAATAAGCTTTTAAAGTTATATTAGGTATTTAGTTAGCTATATAACTATTAATATATATTAAATATAAGTTTTAATGCTTAACCAAATGCTTACTATAAGAAATATAAAGTTTAACAAGCATATTTTTTATATTTTAAAAGATGCTAAAAAGGCGTTGCTTTCTTCTATTGCTTAACATTTAATAAATAAGCTGTAGGAGAAGAAGCCTTTAGATATAATCTACTTGCTAAAAGTGCTTAATCTCGCTAAAATAAATCTTAAAATAACTTTATTAGCTTTAATAAAGCTAGAAACCTTTTTAATTACTAATTTAAAGATAGATTTAAAATAGCAATAATAAGCTATTAAAGAAAGAAAGCTATAAAAAAGTAGCCCTTTTAGCTTTAAAGAATCTTTAAAGGTTTTTTAAAAGTAGGATTTAGCTTAGAATACTTAACTAAAAGATTTTAAAAGCAGAGTAAACTTGCTAGTATATATACTAAAGAGTTAGAAACCTGCCTTAAGCAAGGTAAACTTTATTTTAAAGAGTTTAAAAGTCTTTTAAAGCATGCAAAGTTTTAAATATAAGCAATAACTAATAATATATACTTTATCTCTTAAGTAAAAAAGCTAAAGTAATATTATAATAGTATAAACTAATTTGCTGTTATTATTAAAAGCAAAGCTATCTTAGCACTTTTTAGCTTTAAAATTAAAGATTAGTGCCTTTTTAATTTAGAAAAGCTACTAGCTGCAAGAAAAGTTAGTGAAAAAAAGCAATATAAACTCTGCATTTTTTTTGCTAGGTAAGCAAAGGATAAGCTTTTATTAGCTATTTACTTTTTCTGCTTTTTTGCCTAATTAACAAAGAGCGCTAGAAAAAGAGAACTTGTAGGTTCATAGCTGGAAGGAAGGACCGGGCCTACGTTTGTCCGGCTGGAGGACTAGTCCGCCGCGGACCAGCGCTAGCCGGCTACGGCTAGTGCGGAACAAAGGGGGACATAAGCCACCTTCCATGGCCTCGTCCCCCAACATAAATAGCCTCCCTTCCTTCTAACAACCACTAATTATAAATCAACTGTATAATTAATAAGTGCACAATTCTACCAAGTAAAACCCTACTAACATTAATTAATAGTTAAATTAATTAACTATAGACAGCAAAGTAGAAGAGATAGTTTACCTCTAAAGCAGTCTACTAACGGCATACACGTTAAGATCTTGTAAGAAAAGGTACTATGCTAATCCTTATAACCAGCTTTTGTTTATACGTCACGCTTACTAGGCATTCTTAATGTAAAATAACATTGCAAATAGCTTTATAATCCCTTTAATAACTATATCTAGCAATATATATATCACTACCTTTGTTACGCTTTAAAAACTAGTCCTTTTTGTAATAATAATAACCCTCCCAAATCTTATAATCTTTCCCTATTGCATAGTTAAAACGCATTCGCTAAAACTTAAAAGATTATACTTTATTACCCTAGCAACCACCCTACTATTCACCCCGCCATTTACCTATTTACATAAAAAACCCCTCTAAAAGCAAATAAAACATATAGGCTAAGTTTCTTTAGCGTTGCTTTCTTTTGCATAGTTCTATTTTATACCCTTTAGCAACAATCCACTAATACACTAAACCCCTTCTTAACTAATTAACAACCTCTTTTACCTCCCTATATAGTTATTAACAATAGCAAACAATAAAAGGTTTACCTAAGGGTTAGCCTCTGCCCCTAGCAACTTTACACATAAAAACCTTATAAAAGAAAGCTGAGTCGATAAGACTAATTAATCCGTTGTCAACCTAACCCTTTAGTTTGCCCCCCTTACAATAGACTCAATTAACGCATACTTAACAATTTTGGTCGCAAAAGCAATATATAACTATACTACCAAAAAGCTCTACAACAATAACCTTCTCTATACTTTTTAAAAGAAATTTAACGGGTAGACTAAGGAGATGTTTAACATAGTTAACTAAAGTTTCCATTACAAGTTAAAGAGACTTCTCTGCAAATAAAAAGTTTATACTAAAAAGAAGAAGGGTAAAATGAGATAATAATTTATAGCTTTCCTTGCAATGAAAAACTTACCCTTTTAAGATAAAAAGGAGCTTAAGGCGACTACCTTTAAGCCTAGCACTCGCTTACTATCATAACTATTTAAGGCGGCAAAAGCCCTTTTAACAAAGTTTGTTAAAAAGGCAACGGGATTACAACAACAACCTCCTCTCCTACCAAACCAACTTCCCCCTCCTCCCTCTCAATTAGATTAACCTACTCCTTAAACTTACAACCACCTTCCTCAACTATAATAGCCTCTTTATTTTAACTAAATAACTATATTATTACCTATATAGGAGAGAGAAAACACTAGGGGATATAATAAACTGGCATATCAATGTAGATTTTTTAATCTGCTTAAGGAACCTATTTATATATATATACAACGAGATTAATTATACCTAGCAATAGACGCACCTCTACCCCAAATCCCTCCCTTAAAGTATAACCTATATAAAACTCTCCCCCCTTGTTCCACTAAAAACAACCTAATTAACTCTAATCTATCTTTTCTATTTATAAAAATATAAGATTGCGAGAAAATGTATATAAGCAAACTATATAATTTATTAAATAACAAGGTGCAGATCTTCTTTAGCATTTGCTGGCATATAAGCATCGCTGCTAAGCAATTCCACGCTGTGTTTTTTTATACCCTTATAGGTTGGGTTAAAACCTATTATATTTACTATATTAAGTAGTAAGATAGCTTTGTAATAGCATATTAAAAGATTAAGAAGCACTTTAATATAAAGGTAAACTATTACTACTACTATACTAATTAAATTTTTACAACATTTACTAAAATAAAGCTGCGGCTACCTAAGAAAAGCCTTTATAAAGTGCTCCAAGCTCTGCTTAATAAGCTGCAGCTGTGCCAACGCGCCTTCGGCCCTGATTTTAAGGGTAAGAGAGCCTTAAGGACCATAGTAATCTAAGTATGCCACGGGGTATATAAACTTAAGTATGCTTTTTTTAAGCTAGCAGAGAAGTATAAAGAATTGTTTTTAAACCTGCGTTTATTAGTTAAAACTTACTTTAATTATCTTCTTCTTTATCAAATAATTACCAACAAACTAGACAAAGAGTCTTACAATCAGTACTATTTAGACCGTCGTTATAATAACAACCGCAGCTAAGGCTTCTTTTATAGTAAAGGAGGCTTTTGTTTGTGTAGTGGCTATTGCAGTAGTGGCCGTAGCAATGGCTGTGACTTTGGCAATTGTAATTATAGCGACTATGGTTAAGGTAACTATTGTAGCAATTAAAAGAAGAAGTATTACGTTTATAGTAAAAAAGGTTGCTAGTTAACTAAATACTTGGATAACGAACGCTGCTGGGCAAGGAATTAATATATTGCTTAGTGTGAGTTTATAAGTACGTTGGCAGATAAGTTTGCAGTCTTTTTGGCGGATTATAAAGGATATAACTTTGACTAGCAATGGCTATAAGGTAACAATGATTATAAGGACTTTGGTAAGGATAACAAAAACGGCGCCGCCGTTACCTAATACCTTATAGACCAAGCGTTCTTATACTATATGACGGGTAACAATGCTTTTAGCTTTTTTAAGGCAGATACTTTAGCCACGTAGTTTTTTATTGAGGACCGCTATTCTAGACTTTGTTTTTAAAGCGTTTTTTTTAATACAGATGCTATAAGAATATTAACTGCTGGCAAAGAGCAGTGCATAGCCTTTTAATGTAAAGACTTATTCCTTTAGATTAATAAGGCAGCCGCTGGCTAAGCCTTTATTAAATTTGGTAAAGGATTAACGATAACGTTAATTGGCACTATCTTTCTCTATATACCTATTAAAAGGATTACTTTCTATGTTCTTAAAACCCCTATACTTTTTCTTCTCTGCCTTGCTGATATAGACTGTTTAAGAGTATATTTTAATAATATTATAGATGAGTTAATTAAGGGCAATAAGGCTTTTTTAGTAGTTTGCAAGTGGGGCTACCTATGGTTTTTTTTGAGCAAAATGGAATAGGCAGAAGCTTTTCTTTTAAAAGCTGAGTTATGATGGCTTTATCGTTGTTTTGGCTACTTAGTAATGAGTTGGCTATACTAAATGCTAACGAAAGTGGGGCACGACGACGTTGATGAAAAAGCATTGTAATTAATTGAGAAGTTTTGCTACTACTGCTAGATAAACGGCTTAGCGCTATAACAATTTAAGTTTACATTATACAACAACTACGATTTTAATTATAAGATCTTAGTTAACATAATATATCTAAACGGCCGTCTTGTTCTTTATATCATTAATGCCTCTACGGCCTTTTAAGGCACACATTTCCTTTCGTTTATATTAGCCAAAGTTACGTAGGAAGCCCTATGCTAACTTTAAATTAACACCTACTAAGGCCCGCTAGACATTATTATATATAACGCTAGCATAAACTTTGCCTTAATAAAGTTTAGAAATAAGGCTAGGCTAATAGGGGTTACGTATAAACAAGTGCCCATAGAGGTATACTAGTTAATAGGTAAACTAGAAAGATATTATAGCCTCTTCCGCCAAGCATTTAAAATTTTATACACTAAACTAGCTGGCATTATATTTAACAATGCTATCTTGCAAATAGCCGTCAAAGCCGTCAACGATACAGCAGGACCTAACGGCTTAGTGCTTACACTTTTGGTCTTTGGCGCTTACCCCTAAATTACAATAGACTCTCCTCTATCGCCTTTGACCCTTAAGCGGGCAGAGGCTATTTGGAAGGCTATAAAGGCTCTTTGTAAGGCATTGGCTGAGTGCTAAGTAAGTAATGCCTTTAACACTAGAAATAGTCTTATAATAGACGCAATACTATCTCTTCTCTTAAAAAGCAAAGTATATATATGGCGAGAGAAGAAAAGGTAGCAAGGCCCTTATAAAATTGCGGCCATTGACGATTACAATATTACTTTAGATATAGTTAACAAACTTATTATCTTTCAATCTATTCTTCTCCAACTATACTATTAAAACTATATAAACCCCAACCTTTCTTTTTTCCCTTAAAATAAGAATGACAAAGCTGTTAACAACAATGCTAAAGTTGCTGCTAATAAGAAAATAGCGCTTATGCCGCCTTAGCTATATAAGCAAGGATAGCTACTAGGCTTTAAAAACAAACTAAAGGAGAAGATTGCTGCCTACGTTACTGCTGCTGCCTATATTATAAAGAAGGAGAAAGGTAATTATAAACTAGCTATTAAGCTATAGAACGATAGCATTATTACGGCGCTGGGACTCTTGTTTAAAGAGTTTAATATACGTAAGGTAAAGGACTTTATTAGCTAGGGCGTCTTTAGCTTTAAGTAATATAATGAGGCTAAGCATAGCGGCCATTATATATTTAAATCCTATATTGTTTGGGAAGTTAAGGGCAAGACTTTTAAGCCTTATGAGAAGTTTTGCCTTATTATTTAGGGCTATAATAATATAGCTAAAAAAGCTATTCTTATGCAATTGCCCATGATTTAGCGTGTAAGCCAGCGTTTGCTTTTTGCCCTAGCACCCTTATTTCTAGGTTAAGGAATAACGCTTTTACTTTGTGATATTACACAGGCCTACCCGTAGTTATAGACAAAACTGTTTTATACTGTTTTAGCTGCTGTTCCAATTGAACTAAAACATAAGTACCTTGCCAAAACGATCATTTGGGTAATTAAACTGTTGTATAATATTGCCAAGGCAAGAGTATACTAGTTTGCAACGTACCAAGGCTACTATTAAGAGAAGCTGGGCATAAAAACGTTAACCTACGACCTATGTCTTTTGATTACAAAGGGGCTATTATTGTTGTTTAGTTTAGTAAGCATATAGATAAATGATACTTTAATCTTGGCAATAACCTTTTTTGCAGCTATTAAAGATAAAAAGCTAAAAAAGGCTGAGTTTTAGGCAAAACCTAAGATATTACTAATAGTAAAAATACTCTTTAAGTTTAACGGCGCTAAATTGTTACTTAACAGCAATAATCTTCTTTTATAATAAAAGAGTTAAAGCATAAAGATTATTATTATTAATACTAAGTCTTTAAACTGCGCTTAATGCTATTTAGAATAAAAAGCCTAAGATGCTTATATTGCTTTAATCTATTAGCCAAAGGCAGCATTTAACCTCTTTGCTGCTACCTAGACTTTAAACTTTAGCAAAGCTAAGTATGCTATGTTAAATAAGCGCTTTGCCTAGCAAGCAGGCAATTTTTAACGAAGCCTATAGTATATATCTTTTAACCTTTTAACCGCTAAACTCTTTATATTTATAGATAGCTTATTTGCAAATAATAAAGATTTAAGCTTTTAGATTAGATTTGTATTTGTCTTTGCAAACGAGATTGTTTATATAAATAACTAATTTATAATTTAAGGCAATCTTATCTACTAAAGCTCTACTAAGTATAAGAGAGTTACTTAGAGCGTTTTGGTGTTAGAGATCTATAGCATGGTCAATAATTTTAACATTAAACTAGCAATTGCAATGATAGTCTAACTAATTATAGACTAACTTGGTTTTCTACCTATTTCCTTTGTTGTATATATAGATTTATACTCGTTGTATAAATGCCTTGTTAAGCTTGGTACAACAAAAGAAAAGCGTTTAATGATTGATATAATGGTACTTTGTTAATTATATAAACGGCGAGAGATTTTAAAAATTAAATAGATTAATAAAGACAATAACCCAGCTAATGCTATAACTAAGGCGTTGCTTAATTAAGCTTTAGAATAGCTCGTTGACGATAATTAATTAGCTATATAAATAAAAGGATTTATAGAAAGAGTTATAGACTAAAGTAATAAAAGGAAAAAAGGGATAGAGGATAGGAAGGAGAAGCGTATATGTATACGGCTAACCTCATTAGGCAAGCAATTGCCTCTTTGAACGTCTTTATACAACGGTGAAAGAAAGTATACGATTGTACGGCTAGTAAAAGAGAAAAACTGCCAGTGTAGGTTTATAGCTGAAAGAAAAGACCGGGCCTACGTTTATCTGGCTAAAAGACTAGTTTGCCGCAGACTAGCGCTAGCCAGCTATGGCTAATGCAGAACGAAGGGGGACATAAGCCACCTTTCGTGGCCTCGTCCCTCAACGTGAATAGCCTCCCTTTTTTCCAACAATCACCAACTACGAATCAACTGCATAACCAACAAATGCACGATTCTACTAAGTAAAACCCTACTAACAGAACTAGCTATTTTTAATGCTTTATGCTATATTTAATATAGCGCTTTAAAGCAAAAAAAAGCAGAGAACTAAAGCTAAGCTTTAGCTGAAATAAAAGACTTATATAAGTAAGCTTTTTTAGCTATTATTAAAATTTTAGAAAAAGCTGGAAAGATATCTAGCAGCAGATTTATTTAAAAAGGCGGCGCAAGATAAGCTATAAATATTTCTTTAAAAAGAAACTTAACAAAAAGTTGATTATATAACTATTAACGGTTTTTTGCTTCCTTTAAAGTAGGTTTTTACTTATAAATTTAATTAAAACAGATTTCTTAAGCAGGCAAAAGCTTGAATCTATATTTAGGGAAACTTTTAGCTTTAAAACGCACTGCAAAATATATATATAGTAATACTAGCAATATGCTTTTTTTAAGTTACTATAGCTTTAGCTGCTTATAGGAACCTAGAAATTAAGCAGTTTAATGTAGTTAATACATTTCTTAACGCCTTTTTGCATAAGAAACTTATTTTTTGCAAACTATTAAATAGATTTAAAAAGCTAGAAAAGTGTATAAAGCTATATAATGCTTTGTATAGTTTCTGAAATGCTTTTTTACTTTAGTATAAAGAGTTTTTAAGCACTTTAAAAAGGCTAAAGAAAAAAAAATGCAAGAAAAAGCACTATTTATTTTAAAATAAGCACTAAACTATTATAATTATCTTTTATATAAATAATTTTTTAATGCTTTATTATAAAAGCCATATATTTGCTGCTTATTAGATTATTAATAAGATTTGCAAAGCATATAAAATTAAAGTTTAAAGAGCGGCAGAATAGTATTTAAAAATCTATATTATTAAAGACTAAGCGCTAAAGAAGCTTTTCTTAATATATAATATATATATTAAAAAAGTTGCTAAATGTTTTAGGCTTAATAATAGCATATTATCTTTTATCTTACTTTTATAAATTGCCTTTGTTAAAAATAAGCAGCAGGCTTTTAAAGCAAAGGTAAAAAAGTATTAAGAAAAGGTTAGTTTAGTGCTTTATTTTAATATTATAATCTAGGCAAACATTGCTTTTATTATTACTTAGCTCTTTTAATTTTTTATAAATCTTAGTCTAAAGCACTTAAGTGCTGTTAATTAATATATTTAATACCTTTTTAATACTTTAATACTTATTATTTATTATTAATATTAGCTAAACTTTAAAGCTTAAGTGTTTTTTATATTATTTAACGCTTCTTTTGCAAATAACCTAGAAACCTAATGCTTTTTCTAAAGCTATATAATTATATTTTATAAGGGCTTAATTTATTAAAAAGCTGCGCATTAAAAAACTATTATAACTTTTTTTATAAAAGCAGAGCTGCTTAGAGTTAAGCATATTACTAAGAAAGTTATATTTTTATAGCGTTTTTTTTTAAAAAAATCAAGCTAGATTTAAAGGATAATGCTTAGAAAATATACAATGATAATCTATAAACTATTAAGTTAATTGTTGGGGAAAATATTAAACTCAGCACTATACTTTAGCATATTAATATATAAAATATATAGCTACGTTAAAAGCAGAGAAAAAGTATATTTTAAGTGCTTTATATACTAATTTAAAGTATATTAGCAAATAAGCTTATTAAAAATTTTCTAAGGCAAAAGTTTAAGTACTTTTAAGCATTGTTAAACTTATAAAATATATATAGCTTACTAAAAAAAAGCGCAGGAAAATAGATTTTATTAGAGGCTTAAAAGCCTTAGGGTAACTTTGAAATTCCTAAGCCTATCTCCCCTGCTTATTAACCTAAGAAAAAAGCAGGTTAATAAGGGTACTTAAGCCTTTCTTAATCTTTTTAATGCGCTTAGTGCATAGGGCTATAGTGTTTTTGTTTTTATTTTTATCTTCTTACTTTTCTTTCTCCTCTCTCTGCTCTTTTTCCTTTTTCTCCTCTTTTTTATTCTTATTATTATTATTATTATTATTATCTTTGCTAAACTTGCTAGCAAAATAAGCAGCGTAAACTATTTATTTAAAGGTAGTTTAAAAGCAGTATAAGCGCTGCTTAAATTAATTAATATATAATATATAAAAAGTAAAGAGAGTAAGGAACGCTTGATAAAGAAAAGAAAAAGCAGCAAACTTATAAACTTTTTAGCGCTAAAGCGCTTAGCCTTAAAATAAATAAAGGCAAAAGCGCAGCATAAAATAAAAAGCTATATATAAAAGTGCCTTTGCATATAGCATATATAACACTAGCTATAGCTAGCGCTAATGCTAGAATACTAGCTGTTTAAGCGCTTAGCTTAAGCTAAGCGTAAGTAGCTTAAGCAGGGTATAAAGACTAGCAAAGAGGGGTTAGTAATATAGGCAAGCTTAGCATTACTTTACTTATTTATTAGTATTATAGTTAATATAAAAGCAGGATAATATATACTTTGCAGGCAGAGATATAGGCAAATAAGCGGGCTATTATATATAATGTAATGTAATAGATTTAGCGCGCATAAAAATTCTTATTTGGTTGGTTTAGGGAAAGCTCGAAAATGACCTCTAGGGCTTAAAATTAGCTGCGCTTATATAGCAAGCACCCTAGGGCTCTAGAACATTTGTTTAGCAATCACTATTATCTATTTCTTTTGTGGTTTTTTCTGCTTTATTGTTTATTAAGCACAATTAAACTGCTGTTTAATTGGGGGGTATATTGCAAGCAGGGGTTTTTATAGGCCCTACTATTCTAAAGCTCCCTACTATTTAGGAGCTCGTTTTTCCTTTGTCTTTTTTATACAATAGACTTATAGAATATACCGTTCTCTATAACCAACGCCTCGCCCTGCTCGCTACACCTGCTTATAACTTAAAATGTTATTAACGTTATTAGCGCCTTATTGTTTTAATTATAGTTATTATTATTGTTTATTATGCCTTAATATTAAAAGCGCCTTAGATTATAAGGCATTTAAGGCTATAGTATAGTAAGAAGGTTAGTTAGCGGCTAATAAATAGCTATAATAGGTTATTATATAAGATTATTTAAATATATTACTGCTTGTTTCTTAAGCTAGTTAACTAGCTAAAATTAAATAGGTTAATAGATAAAAGGATTATTTTAGTATAGGAAAAGGTTATTATATTTTTTAAAATTGTTAGCTAAAGCTTTAATATATAAAACATAGCGCATAAATACTAGCATAGTATTAGCTATATTAATTAAATGTTTTGCAAGGTTTTTATTAGCTATATTAAGTTAGTAAAAGTTAAAATTATAGAGTTATTATTAAATAGGCAGCTATATTATTATAACCCATTTAATATGCAGGTTACAAAATAAGCCAGCGAGCTAGAAACGGGCGATAAAGTTTAATACCCTGCCTAGGACATCTTTTATATAAAGCGCACGGATAAATACAAATAATATAAGGTATATAACCCTATAAAACAACCAGAGTTAAATTATGCTTATATAAAATTAGCATATAGATAATATAGGCAAAAGACTGCTTATGCTGCCTAGCTATATAGGCAAACTACTAAGACTAAAGAGCTAAATATATCTTTTAATATATTTCCTACTATTAGATAAATTTAATAAATAGCTCTTTAGTTGTTAATCTAAATATTTACCCCTAAGTAGCTTTATTGCTAGTAATTATTCTCTAAATACAAAATAATAATATCTTTATATTATAATTAATATACTTTTTCAACCGTTTCTGCTAATATAAACCCTTTAACATTCTAAAAACTTATAAAACCTAGCAGTAATTATTACATTTTAATAACTTTTATTTAAAATAGCTTAATATATACTAACTAAATAATATAAAGATACGATAGATCTCTAAACTCCTACCTTATTTAATGTTAAAAATAATAACCTTACTATAGCTTAAATAATTAAGCAGGTTAGCTACCTTAGTTAAGAAATCACCTGCCTTTAGGCTATTTAAAAAAGCAAATCCTATAAAATAAATAAACTAAAACCCTATAACAACACTAAAAAAAACCTCTAAAGCTTTCTTACTTATAGTTGCGCTTACTTTAAGCACAACGCCAACTAATTTATTAAAAACAAAGAAAAAATCTTCTTTTTTAGCACTTGCCTTAAAGAAAACGCTGCTAAATAGTTTAAACCAACCCTAAAAAACTATCTAAAGAATAGCGATCAAAATTAGAACAATACAATTATAAAAGCTTTCAGCAGCTATAAAAATTATAAAAAACTTCTTAAAGAAACTTTTAATAACCTTAACAAAAAGCACACTGTAAAACAACAACTTTATAAGCTACAACAAACCAAGTCAGCCTTAGAATACGCTACTAATTTTCATCAAGTTTTAGCACATTTAAAATAAAAAAACAAGCTAATAATATCCTAATTTTACAAAAAACTAAAAAACAAAGTTAAAGACAAATTATCTAAATAAAACTAACCTAAAAGATTTGCTTAGTATATTGCTATAGCTATATAAATTAATAATTATTTATATAAATAACAATAAAAACGCAATAAAAAAAGGCAATGGCGCACTATAGAAATTTTGCCTATAAGCTAACACTAGCAAGCATTACCAACTATAACAATAATTTAACAATAATATAACTATTAGCAAAACAATATACTTAGGCCTTATAAAACTAAAAACTGCTAATAAAAAGCCATTAAGCAAATGCTTTAACTGCGGCAAAAAAGGATATTTTATATAAAAATGCCGCTAACTAAAAAAGCCATAAAAACTTATCTTTAAAGGATAACAACAACTTAACGTACTTAAAAAAGTATACTTTACCAACAATATATACTTTTATACTAAGACACAATAATTTAAAAAATCACCTAGACTAAAACAACGTCCTTAAAACCCACCCCTTTTAAAACAAATAACAAACTTTATCAACTATAAAATCCTTTACTAAGCTTTTTATTACAATAACAGCTGCGTATTATACTTTTTAGCAAAAGAATCTATAGAATAGTTTTCTTAAAAACCTAGAAAGTTACAACAGCTAGCTATAAGAAAACGCAGACTACTCTATAATATTATTATTTAAAACAGCGACTTAGATTATTTTATAAACTCATTTAACTATACCCTTAAAAAAATAACTCTAATAACCTAATACTTTTATATATAACTAAATAATAAAAGAAAAATAAAATTATAATGTAATAGCTTATAAAATAAAACTATTAACTAAATAACTTACTAAAACCTGCTACACTAAACTAAAGATATATTATAAAAGGCATTAAGGTTAAATACTTTATATATAAAATTAGCCTATAAAAACTCTTTACTTATATACCTTTGCAAAAGGCGTTAGCAACGAAATATAAAAACTTATAAATTAGCCCTTTTTATAAAAACCACTATAAACTTAAATAAATCTCTTATATATACTATAGCTGCAAAACACACTTTACTAATAAAGCTAAATATAAATAGTTCTTAGCATAAAAATTAAACTAAATTATCCAAATAGTTAAAAAATCATAGCTATAATTTAATAAAGTTCTTAATAAACAACACTATAATATATACATCAGCCTACCTAAAAATTGCCTAAAAGCATATATTAACAAAAAAACTATATAGAAGCAATGCACTACCATTAACTATACAATTTATATAAAATAAAAAACCTACAATTAGCATTAATAAAAGAGCAGTCAGCCTTTATAAGATTTGCTAAAGCACATTAGCAAACAGCACTCAAAAGAACAAGATTACCTATAAAAAACAATAAATAATCAAAACCCCTACAGTTTTTATATGTAATAAACAATGCTAATTATGTATATATTATCCTTAAAGTAAAAATTAACAAAGAAAACTACAGCACACTATTAAATAATAACGCTTAGGGAAACTTTATATTCCTAAACATTATTAACAAAAACTAAATTACATAAAAATAAAAGAAAAAACCTTATTAACTTAGCATTATAGAAAAATAAGCAGTAACCTATAAATAAAATATAATTAATATAAAAACTAATTATCTTTTAGTTTTAATTTAAAAATAAATTATAATTATATCTTTTAATATTATAAATATAATATAATATAAGCTAATTTTAAAACCTTTTTAGCTAAGAGCTAAAAATCCTTAAATTAATTAAACCACTGGCTAAATCTCTTAAGAATAAGCTATACTTAGAAGATTAGTTGCAATTAAAGGCAAAGAAAAAAATTTAGTTACTAAGCATAACTTTAGGAATAAGCATTTAAACAAATTTAACAATACTTTTACAAAAAAACAAGCTAGAAAGCTTAAATAAATAAAGAAGAATCTAGTAGATAATAAGCATAATAAAGTTTTAAGCTATTGATAGATTAGAAATATAAAAGAATGAAAACCAATTAGAAAGATATAAACTTCCTTAAAGCAGCGATAAGCCAACAATAAAAGGAACGACTCTTTACAGCAATAAAATTGCAGCTTGCAATAAACCAAAGAATTAAAACTAAAAAAAAGCAAAATAAACTATAGCATTATAAATACAATATTAAAACCTAAATATAAATAATATAGTACTTAATAATACGTCTTATGCTATATATATAGCAAAGCAACAAATATAAATATTAGACTATTTAATATATTAACAAAGTATTATAGCTTTTAAAAGGTATTTAAAAAAATACTTAACAATGATATAAGAATCCTTAAATATAGTTAATAAAATCATAAAATACCCCTTAAAAAGAAACAACGCTGAAATTTTACAAAATTTATAAACTTAACAAAGAATAACTTAAGGCATTTAAAGATTACTTTAATAAAAACCTACTAAAAGGTTATATTTAACTATTACACTTGCTAATAAAATACCTAATTTTATTTATACTTAAGAAGAATAGCAAACTTAGATTATACGTAGATTATAAACAGCTTAACAATATTATCATTAAAAATTAATACCCTTTATCCTTTATTAAAAAACTTAGAAACCAACTCTAAAACGCATAATAGTTTATAGCACTTAACCTTAAAGAAGCATATAACCTTATTTAAATAAAAAAAGGAAAAGAATAAAAAATAGCCTTTAAAACCTAATATAAACATTTTAAATGTCTCGTTATACCCTTTAAACTTACTAATGCATTAATATCTTTTTAAGAAATAATCAACTATGTTTTATAAAAATATTTAAATATCTTTAT
>JALRMF010000557.1:0-24428 GCA_026120015.1 Dendrostoma leiphaemia
ATAATACTAATCTTTTTAATACTTATATAATAATTTATTTAATATTTTATTATATAGCTTAATATAGTTATATACTAAGCGATATAAGATACTAAGCGATATACTTTTCTACTTTACGCAACTTACCTACTTTAGCGCATTATCTTTTTACAACTACTTATAAAATTTGCCTTAAAAGAAAGTTGTATTATTTTTGCTATTAAAGCGGTTAGATTATAAAAAAGAATTAGTCAAAGATGCGCTGCAGCACTATATAATATCTCTTATGCTACTTTTAGCTATTATATAAAGAGTAAAGTATTGCACTTAATAATATGTTTAAATAGTATTATATTAACTAAGCTAAAGGAGGAAGTAATTGTTAAATATATTTTAGATTAAGATATATAAGGGTTTTTATTTTAGATTGCTAATGTAAAAGATATAGTTAACTATCTTTTTAAAGCGCATAGTAAGGGGCGCGTTGGGATGCGTTGGCTATATTGTTTTATTATACAACGCCTTAAGCTTAAAATATATATTAATCGCGCTTATAACTACTAAAGAGCTTACTGCGAAGATTTAAAGGTTTTAAGTAATTAGTTTTGCTTATATGCAAATATAAAGGCTAAGTACAAAGTATAAGATTATAATACTTATAACTTTAACAAGATTAGCTTTATAATAGGCATAATTTAATTGTTTATAGTAGTTATATGCGCTAAATGCGTTAGAAAGCTAAAATTAGTATAGCTTAGTAATTAGGAATAAGCAATAGCGATAGTTTGTATAAGTAGTAATAAATATACAATGCTGCTGTTTTTAGTAGTTTAAGGCAGAAATTATTTTGCTAACTAATATATTTAGGCTAAGTTTTTAAATAATTAAATTATTAAAATAACTTTTAATAAATAAATTAATAATAAAATAAGCATTAAATAGTTATAGCATTTTAATTAGTTTTCTAAGCTATGTATAATA
Source organism: Dendrostoma leiphaemia (assembly GCA_026120015.1). Classification (NCBI taxonomy): domain Eukaryota; kingdom Fungi; phylum Ascomycota; class Sordariomycetes; order Diaporthales; family Erythrogloeaceae; genus Dendrostoma; species Dendrostoma leiphaemia. The sequence goes on from JALRMF010000557.1 coordinate 961, forward strand.
GGTATATATTAGCTTTTTGTCTTAGATAGCTATAAGAGCTATGTTAACGCAGAGTTTAAGATATATTGCAAGGAAAATAAAATTATTTTACTTTGTTTGCTTCTGCATTTATTTTATCTAATATAGCCTTTAAATATAAGCTATTTTAATACTTTAAAGTTAAGATATAGCAACTAAATTAATATGTTTGTTAAGGCATATATTTATTATATTACTAAAGACGAGTTTTTCTTAGTGTTTAAATATGCTTACTTTAATATAATAACTAAGGATAATATTTTAAAAAGTTTTAAAGGAGCTGGATTTTTTTCTTTAACTTAGATGCTGTATTCTTTTGCTTTAATGTAATGTTATTAATACTATTACCGCTGTAAATTTTTTTATAGCTATTAAACTAATAGGTTTTTTAAACGCTATATAACTTTACTAAAGCTAAATTATAGATTAATTTTATTAAAAGTTAAATCTCTGCCTATTAGAATAGCTTTTTAATATTAATTTTAAAGGCTATTAATTAGTTTTTTAAAGCTATATAAGCAATTGCTTACTAGGTTACTCTTATATAATTAGAAAACTAGACTTTTTATAAAGTAGATAAAGCGCTTAGTAAGCGTTATAAAGCTAAAAAAAATTAATTATAAGATAAATGGGGCTTTATTAGATGGAATGCAAGGAGACTTTTAGTAGAGAAGGGTATAGTAGATAAGCAATTAGAGAAAGATATAGAAACAAACTATAAGGCATATTAGGAAAGAAAAGCAAGGTTTAAACAGACTGTTTAGAATATAAATTAATGTTATTTTATAAAGTGTATATATATAAAGTTAAAAGGTGCGCTTTATTTATAAGCTTTTAAAGCGCCGTTTATAATGCTAGTTTTAGTAGAGTTAAAGTTATAGATACATGGTTTCTATATACCCTTTAGCTATAAATTAGCTATAGAAAAACTACCCTCTACTTAACTTTTTTTTTTTTACCCTACACTTAACTTTTTATTACTAATTTTACCTATGCGTTGCCTAAGTTTTTTTAAGCTTTTTAATAATAGCTAATAAGCTTAAAAACAATTTTATAAACCTTTCCTAGCCTTTTAATAACATTTAAATGCCTTTTACTTATTTATATGCCTATTAGAAAAAGTTTATTAAAAGTATTTATAAGCGTTTTTTTTACAAGTATAATAAGATTTATGCTTAGTTAAGCGCTAAACAAAATACTTTTAATATTTTATCTATTTTCTCTACTATTAGTAAGTATTTTTTCTTATTTACAATAAAAAAATTGCTAATGCTAATATGCTTAAAGTTAACTTTTTGCTGCTTATTTCTAGCAATAAAAACAATTAAAATAATCCTATTAAAGCTTTTATCAACATTTTTAATAATACTAAAGATAGTTTTAAGCTTGCTATTAATAATAAAAATGCTTAGGATAATAATTTTAATACTTTTTCTCCTAATAATAACAGTGTAAAAAATCCTTTTAAAACTAGTGTTAATAATAGTAAAAATAATAAAAGTAACAAAGGTAAGTTATTCTAACATAGGAAATATAATAAATAAAAACTAATAAGTTTTATATAAACAATTTTAAGAGTAATAAAGCTGCTAAGAGCGCCAAAGATACCACTTTTAGCAAGCTCTTTTTTTTTAAGATAATTAAAAAATTTAAAACTGCTACTTGCAATTATATTAACAAGCTTTTAGCTAATCTTTCTAAGCGTTTAGCATTTAATATAGCTTATATTATACTTTATATTAATTATATCTAAAGCGCTTATAGTAGAAAAAGCAATAAAATCTGCCTTAATAAGTTTAAGAAAACTAATAATAAGCGCTATATTAAGCGCTGTAATTACTATAACAAAAATTTATGTATCTATGCTCTTATTTCTAAGGTTCTTTTGCTTATTGCTTATTTTATTTAACACAAGCAATTAGCCTTTCTAAATGCCTATAATTATATTAAAAAGCAGCAGCGCTAAATATAAAAAAATAAGATTGCTAATGTAATTAAAAAGGCACATAGAAAATGCGTTTCTAAGCGCAATTACCTTTATATTAAAGCTTTTGCAACTTGCATAGAAAAGGCTTGTATAGCTTAGAAAGTCTTAATAAAGCTGTTTAAAAGTAATTATTATAATAATTTTAAGCGCAAAATTAAGCATAGTAATATAGCCTTTTAAAAAAATGCTTTTAAGTTAAAGCATGCTTAAAAGAGTATTTTTGCAGCTTAGTTTAATATAAACTTATAAGAGAAAAAGCATATTAAAATTTTGGCTAAGCTTAGCAAAGCTTTAAATAAAGTTTTTTTTAAGCCTTAGGCGCTTTGAATAATGTATTTTATGCTTAGATATTATAGTTATAAATGCTTGGATTAGCGGTCCTAAGCATTAAAGTATTTTAATAAATATTAGCAGAAAAAATAAGCGGCTTGTTTAGCTAATTTTAAAAGTTTATAAGGTTGCAATTGCGCTGTATTTAGCCTTTATAGCGCGCTAAGTAAGTAATATTTTAATAAATAATTTATAATCCCAACTCTTTTTTTATATTTTATAAGTTTATTATTGCTTTAAAATGCTTAAATAAAGCTTATATTAAAGGTTTTATAAGCTTATTTATAGGCATTTAATCTATTGCAAGATATATAACTTTAAAACTTTTTTTTTAATACTCTTGCTTTAGCTACATTTCTTATATATTAATATGCTTAAGTTTTATTATAAGCCTTTAATTATTTAAAATAATAAGCTTTATAATTTAGAGATTGTTTAAATAAATATTCTAAAGCTGCGCAAAGTCTAGTTATATATCTTTAAATAATCTTTTTAATGCTATAGTTTCTTTTGCTATTAACTTAAAGATAAATATTTTTATTTTGATTATTAAAGTTAAAATAATTGCTTGCTTAAAGGCCTTTTAATCTATAAGTCTACTAAAAAAAAGCATAATATACCCTTAGGAAAACTTTCAATCTTTAAAATTATCTATAAATAAGGCGTCTCCTGCAATAAGCAAAGCTTATGCCTTGTTATTCTAGGCGCTATATTAAATAGCTAGAAACCTTATTTTAAATAAGTATTATATTACTTTGTTAGCTGCCTTAAGATATTTTAAACTAGGGTTTGTAAAGAAACGTAATAAATATGCGCACGCAAAGGCTATATTTAGGCGTATTATAATAGCAGTATATAAAATAAATCTAATTTTTTATTAATATGCATATATTTCTTCTTTTATAGCTTAGCCTTTATATTTTAAAAGCTTTTAAAAGGCTAAAAGAATATATAAAAAAACCTCTAGGTTGTTTAAAAGGCTAAACTTAGATATAATTTTATTAATATAAGAATTATATACTAAGCTAATTGTGCAGCTTAAATAGTTTCTTTAGATATATATTTTAAAAAACTATTTAGCGTCTCTTAGGAAGATAATCTTATACTTACTAAACAGCTTTTCTTAAATATCTTATGCTTTTTTTGCCTTATTTTAAAAGTAGATTAAGAGTATATTATTTATATAAAAGAAAATAAAAATGCCTTGTTTTTTGCTTATATATAAGCAAGGTTTTTTAAGCAAGGCTATAAGGCTTAATTTAGTTAATATTGCTGATAAGTTTTTATACTATAGCAAAAAAGAGTTTTTTAGTTTATATAAAGCGCATTTTAGCTATTTATATATCTTAGGCTCTTTAAATCTAGCAGGAAGTTTTATAAAAACAAAGGTTTAAGTTTTATAATAAGTATTTAAAAACGCAGTTTTAATATCTATTAAGTTAATTTCAAGGTTAAAATAGGCTGCAATAGCTATAAGTATGCAAAAGAAACGAGCAGCAAATATAGCTATGTATATGTCTTTTAAACCAGGTTTTTAAAAGTCTTCCCTAATATAAATCTGCGCCTTATATAAGGTAACATTGCTGTTTTTATTAAGCTTATACCTATATACCCATTTTAAAAAAAGAGGTATTACTGTTAATCTTTCTCTTTTAAAAGTGCGCCAAATACTTAGTTTTAAAAGCGTTTATATTTCCTTATGTATAGCTTTGAGCTAGTGCTTTTTATATTAAAACTTCTAAGCGTTATTTCAGCTTTTTAGTCTTAGTGGAAAGTTTATGTGGTATATTAGGTTGTATTATCTTTAAGGGTCTTTCTTAGAAGCTTTAAACTTCTTTTTTGCAAAGTATAAGGCTCTTTTGCATTTAGCAAATGCTTTATTTACTATTATATTAAATATATAATATATGGTTTAATAGCAATGGTTAGCGTTTAAAACCAGCCTTTTAAGCTGATTAAATAAAAAAGTAGTTAGGAAATTTAACTAATGTATTTTATTAATCTTTTTTGTAAAAGCAGTCATATATATATACTTTGCTTTTAAAGCTTGCTTAATTCTTTTTAATTTTTATAGTGGTTGAGTTAGCTTGTTTAAAGCGCTTTAGCTTTGAGTGGCAGAGTAGTGTATATTCTGCGCAGCGTAAACGTTTTCAACGGCCTTTTTAAGCTTTTTTTTAAGTAAGCTAGTATTTTAAACGTTATGCTTTAGAAAGCTAGTATTTTAAGCATTACGTTTTAAAGTATTTAATAAAGTTGGAAGTCCTTATCTTATGCGCTATTTTAATTATCTACCTTTAAGTTTCAATTTAGTAAACTATTTAGATCTTCTTTTAAAGCTATGTTTTAGTTATTTTAACTGCTTTTAATATATAGCAGTGAATTTATTGCTATTATAATGTAATTAAAGATTTTTTTATTTTAACAATTTTAAGCAAAATAATCTTTAAATTAGCCTTAGAAAGGCTATTTTAAGCCTTTTTCTTCCCTAGGGTATAAAATTAGATTTTAATAAAGAAAATATTGCGTATTATTATTATCTTTTTAAGCTTAGAAATCTATATGTAGTAAATCTTTGTAGAGATGTAGCCAACTAAATAGCTTATATAAGCTTTAAATTAAGTTTTTATATTATGTTTTGCACTGTTTGTCTTATGCTTTTTTTTAAGGATATAGGCATAGTAGCTATAAGCGTATATGTTGCTTTAATTTAGGCGCAGATTCTTATATAGCTTATATATTTGTGCTAGCTTATATTACTAAAAATATTAGCTAAATTACTCTAGCAGGATTTAATTTGGTAAATAGCTGTTTTTGTGTATTAATAGGCACTTATTAAATAGCCAGATTTTAGCGCGCATAAATTTTAGCTATAGCTTTGCTAGCAATTTTAATTTTAGTTGCAAAGCTAAAGCTTTTTTAATAGCATTTTTTTCTGCTTATTTAGCGCTTTTATTAGGCTTTTTAGTGCGTAGTAATGCAACTTTAACGTTAATCCTGCTTTTTATATATTATTTTATATATGCTATTATATGCTTTATTTTAATAATAGCAGCTTTAGTATCTTAGCGAATTTTATAAATCTATAGTCTAAAATAGCGGTTTATACGTGCTTTATAATTTTATAGCGCTAAGAAAACTAGTTTTTAACCCTTTTTTATAAGGTTTGTTATAGCTAGTTTGCTGCTAAACTTATTTTTATAAATAAGCGTATACTTTGCTTTATTATATGCTTTATTATAAATAAAAAGATTTTATAATATCCTTTAAAAGGGTTTTAAGCTTACCTATTTAAAGGGTTTTTAATATATATTCTAAGTGATTATAGCACTTATATAAAATTTGCATTCTATGCATTTTATTCTATTAATTTTAATGCCTTAAACTATTAAAACTAAGAGCTATAGCGCCCTTGGTCCTAAGTGCCTTAATTAAAAGTGCTAAAAGTGCTTTAAATTATCTCTTATGCATATATTTTATTAATTAACGCTATTAGAGTCGCTTATAATAGGCAGTGTAATGATTTTATTGAAAGAAAATTAAAGCTTTAAATAGGACGAAATAAGCTTATATTCAAAGAAAACCAAATTAAACTTTTTAACTAACTTGGCAAAAATCACATTTTCTTTTATTATTCCATAGTATATAATACAATTAAAACTATAATACTATATCTTTATATTAATTAAGCAAGCTTTAAAAACGATATTTAAATAGAAACCTTTAACTACTGCTACGTTTAATAAGATTAAGTTTAGCATTTGCTCTTTATCTTTGCTGTTTAAAGCTTTTTTAAAGCGCTTTATTTTATAGCTAATAATAGAAAGTGTTAATATGCTAACATTAACTATATTATTGCTGTAGAAGCACTTAAAAAAGCTGGTCTTAAGCAGGTTAATAAAGTTAACTAAGTATATAGTACTATAGTTGTTAATAACAGTGCTATCTTAAAAAAGGTGTTTATAAATTAAAAATAAGGTTAAATAAATGCCTGTGCTTATATTAGGCACTTTTAAGTTTAAAAGATTAGAGTTAATAACTGTGTAAACTAAATGGCATATTATTATATATATAAATAAGCTATTTAAAGCTTAAAATAAAAAAAGGAGTAAAGAGTTTAGGCTTTAATGTTATTAAATGGGTAGAATGCTTTGGACTATTTATTTAAGGAGTTTTCCCCTTTTAATTTAGTTAAGGATAGCTACTTAAGCTTAATAAGGTTTTTTTTAAAAGCTTTATATTAAGGGTTTTTATGCAAGATAGTTTTAATTTAAGCAGTAGTTACACTATTAAGTATTTTATTAAACTTATCCTTAGCTTTTTGTTTTTTAATATAAGCATAATAAAAAATATTATACTTAGTTAAAGGCTAACTATATATTATTTCTTTGTTTAAGAAATAAGGGCAAAAGTGCTTTAAACTAACGTTTTAGTTTTTTTAATGCTTATTTCCGCTTATCTTAGGCGCTAGCGAATGAAAAAATGCTTTAAAAGGGTTGTTTTCTTCTAGAGTAGCAAAGATTCCCTAACTACCATGCTTATAATTTAATTTATTATAATGGAAAAGGGCTAAAAACGCATTTATAAGCTTGTTAAAAGATTTGATTAGTTTTCTTAAAGCGTTTTTTTCAACTAGTTTCTAAAGCTATCAATTACTTTAATTGGGCGTAAGTCTTTTAAAGATTACATAAAAAAATCCTATGCCCTAAGAAAGCCCTTAATTTTGGAAATCTCATGCGCTTATGCTTAAATATAAACGGCTTTAAATTTCCTAATCTAAGTTAACGCTTTAATTCCCTTATCTTAAGCTTTTTAGAGATAATTGCAGTATTAAAAGTATATAATATTGCTAATTGTAGCGTTGGTTAATCTAAGGTCTGCTTTTAGGTTTTAAATAAATTACTATACTAATAAGTTTTTTTAAAGCTTTATTTCTATAGTATATGCGTTAATAAGGTCTTTTTAAACTATTTTATTAATCTATATCTAGATTTTATTAAGGTTTACTTTCTTAATCTTGCATTTTTGCAGATAGTATATATATATTATATTTAATTAATCGCTAAAAAAGGGTTTATAGTCGCTTAGATTTTATATTCTTTATATATTGCATTTTTGCTTAGAAAAATGCTCTTAACGTTTCTTTTTTTCTATATTTCTTACTTTGTGCCTAAGTTTATAATTATTAGCTTAGTTGTTGTAATAGTCCTCTTTGTTTTAATTGTAAAGCGCTGCGTTTAGCGCTTTTAAATCTATTAAATGCTAGACTTAAGCTATTTAATAGTATGCTTTTAAGTATTAAAACTATTTTAAAAAGATATATTAGTTTATATATTTAATAAAGGCATTAAGCTTATTATTGGCTATTTTAAGCGTAGTTGTAAATAAGTAAAATAAGGCATTTTTGCTTTTAAGAATTAAAAAACAAAGTAGAAAAAGGTTTGTTTTAGCCTTATACGCAGTTAGGAAAAGATTCTTAGGTTGCTTGCTAGGCTTATAATTATGGAAATAAACTGTAAAGCATATTAGAAAAGAAAAACAAGGTTTAAATAGACCGTTTAAAATGTAAATTAATATTATTCTATAAAGTATATGTATATAAAGTTAAAAGGTGCGCTTTGTTTATAAGCTTTTAGAGCGCCGTTTATAGTGTTGGTTTTGGCAGGGTTAGGGTTATAGGTGCATGGTTTCCACAAAAGAGGGTAAAAATAGTAGTTTGTTAAAACGTAGGCGGGTAGGTAGTAGACATTGTGGGATTTGTTGCAAGGCTAGCTATAATGCGCAAATATATTTAAAAGCTAAGAAAGTAGATAATAATAATGATTTTAAGTAGTTTTAATTAATTTACAGCGTTTGTGTAGAGTTTTGGTCAATTTAAGGGGTGGGTATGGTGAAAAGTGTGTCGCTCAGTGTCTTGTGTCGCTTGGTGTATAACCACGTTAATGGTTGTTTATTAATTACAATTGTCTGCGACTAAAAACGGCTTAAAGTCTGCCTTATAACGCAAATAATTTGTACCCTCTAGGATGGTTATGATGACCGCTTTTAGACCTCCCTATAAGCGCGGTATGGGTGCCCTTCTTTGTCCCGAGTATGAATGCAATCGTTTGCTTGCTACCGAGCTGCTTTATTGTGGTCATTGTCATTAAGCCTTTCATGTCAGCCCTTGCATCCAAGTTTAAACGACGTCAACTTCAAAGCAAGAGATCCGTGCTTGATTGGAGAATGGATAAAGAGGCCAGCACTCCAAATACATGAGATGGAGGGTCACAGATGCACAGCTCTACAGATACCACGTACTTCCTAGATGTTTGGATCCGTGGGGGAATTACATTAGCATAACAAATACAGTCATACTGATACAAAATCTATTACTCCCAGCTAGTACCAACTCATTCAGAAAAGACATGCTTTGCCTCCCGATATAGTGATACAGTCTACCCTGAGCTCAAACCAGTGCCCGAATGACCGACCACATTCCACACCACGTATACGGAGCCCACTGACCATCCCGCGTTCAGAGCACCGACTCGATAGCCTTGGCTAGCTCGTCAGGAATGCTCAAAAAGGGGCAATGGCCGGCCTTCAGAGTGGCCGTCTTGGCTCCGGGCCCAAGTTGAGACGCCATACCTTGCTGAGCAGGGTATGGCAGCGCGTGGTCGTCGGCCGTGTAGATATACGAACAAGGGATGCCGTTGGACCACGGCTCGTACTCCGCCGGCGTGGCGAACAGTACAGCAGAAGTATAGGTCATCTCCTTGGCCCACTTGCTCTGCTCATCCGCGGACAGGTCGTTGAAGCCGACTGTTGGGAGCATGTCCGGATTGCCGCTCACACGGTCCGCCTGTATGCCATGTGTGAGCAGGTGGGCAGATCGGACTTGCTGGAAGACCCAAAGCACTTACTTCAACAACCATCCATGGCAAGGGCTGACCTCCTAGCATCCCCAGCAGGCTCTGCGCCTTGGGCAGAACAAATGCGGCCAGGAAGATGCATCGTACGACGCCCCCCTTGTTGCCTTGTGCAGTCCTGCTCACGGCATCATATCCCTCCACCGAGTGGCTCATCGAGATACCACCAGACGAGTGGCCAACCAGTACAACTTCCTTTCCCTCCTCGACCAAGGGGATCAAGACCCTGCGAACGGCCTCGACATCGTCCGCCAGGCCGACCGGAGCAACGCCCCCAGTAGTCGGAAGCGAGACATGGACGGCAGGATATCCATTCTGCTGCAGCTTCTCGACAATGCCGGCAAATGCAGAAGGCTTCTGCCACGCGCCAGGAATGATGATGATCGTCGGTTTCGGCATAGTAATAACGGGAGCGGCGTGAATGTGATCCGTGCTGGGACGTCAATTTTGACAAGGCGAGCAGAGGTTTACACAGCATATGGCCTCTCATGCATCGGCGTGCCGCCCTTTGCTTTTTGTGAGCTCTTTTGAGTTTCGACGATAGGGGCTCCACCTAGTGGTCTACGCCTCATTTGATAACTCTTCTGTCACATGCAGCTGTACTTCAGGGGCTGATATTAGGACAGGCCCGATCGATACCCTGTCCGCGATAGCTCGTACCGGGTATGAGCTCCGGACGGTCCTAAGAGACCTTTCTCGGTCGATACAATACCCTGAAAGGTGCTGCAGGGGAAGAAGTCCACCTCGTGTTGCGTCTCGCCAAGATGACCTGCACGCGATGACGGAGAGTGACCCTTGGATCGAGTAAACAGTTCGGCGGCTCGTCTTGTAACTCTGCTTGGAAGTTAGGCTAGAGCGCAGTACAAGAATGAGTACGCCTCCGAGTCCTCCTGTCTTCAGCCCTGCTTCTTCACCAAACCTTGCTTCTTTATCGGTCTGCGCAAACGTGACTCGATCTATGTAACATGGGAATATCTCAGTCACACGGATGACCTCCTGTTGGACAGCTGGCTAGGGTCGACTTCTTCCATTCCCGGAAGAGAATCTATGGTTCAATGAAACAGTGAACGGTTCATCGTTCAAGTTCATGTCGTATGTACCAGGAGTTCAAAGCGAAGCAATCTTGCAGCTGCGTACCCGCAATCCCTGCAGAACCTCTCCACGCGGTTCGAAAATTTCTTCTCCCCGAGAAAGTGTGATTGATGGGTGCAGGGACTTATTCCCGTGGGGCCCACCGGATTCCCTATGAAGACTCAATTTTCGAGGCCCGTTTGCGTAAGAGGATGTTGGCTGTCAGGTTGTGGATTCATGATAGACGTGTGAGACTCGTAGATCCAGGATGCAGATCCTATGACAGCGGGAACTTGAGTGACATCTGACAGATTCTAAGAACCGGGCCCGGGGAGCACAGGTCCATGCAAAAGAGGTAGCATCGTCCGTTTCCTGCATATCTCAACTCGCGCCCCTGGAGCTAAACCGATGTCGTTCTCAACACGTGCTTGGGTAGGATCCTTTCACACACGCCCTTTTCACACTTCATCTCTGAGTGCGGCGTAGCTACCCTGGCAGACAGCCCGGGCAACGAAAATCTAGAAATTCGTATACGGCAATCGTTCGTCCGTACGTTGTCACCTAGGCGCAATGGCCGGTTCGACTAGGTTAAATGACCCGGCCCCATGGTTGGTTGGGCTGATCACATCCTCTTCGGAATGGGCCCTATTCGGGGCCCCCTCTCACAGAGAAGCAAGTCCTAGCCCCGGAGTATCACTTCCAGGGTTTTCCCCCGAGGCTGGTATAGCCAAAAGCAAAAGCAAAAGTCAATTTTTTTTTCCCCTAGATGAAGCCCATCATTTCTCTCTGGCTCGTCTTGTTCCCCGCACTCTGCAGTGTTAGTCGAGACTCGGTTCATCACAATGGTGACCGCGGCGTACTATCCCGTCAACGACACGAGCCTCTCTGCTGGAGAGAGGGCATACCTCCAGCAGCTCCAGGACTATGCAGACTCACAGGACCTCGAGCAAGATGTGAGACCACAGACTCGGAACCTAAGCATCGCTTTCACCGTTCTTGCGACGTTCGTGGTGGGACTGCGGTTCGTCGCAAGACACAAGGTCAATGCGTCCTTCGGGATGGACGACTGGCTTATTGTTGCTGCATTGGTCCTCCTCGGTGGAAACTTGGCGTTCAATCTGGTCATGATAGGCGAGGGGCTCGGTCTCCATTCCGGGATGCTCACGATAGAGGAGCTCGAGAAGTTGAATCAGGTTCGTGCCGCGTGTTTGGGTCTCAGACACCAGCCACTACTATTAGGCCCCTGAGGTGCTGACACTATTCTTGCGGCAGACTGTCGTCGGTGCCGAAGTGATATACACAACCGGTGTAAACGTGTACAAGATTTCGCTCCTCTTCCTCTACTTTCGAATCTTCCCCCTTCCTACCATCCGAAAATGGGGCTTGGTCTGCGGCGGCATCTCGACAGCCTGGAACGTCGCCTGCATCTTCGCCGCCGCCTTCCAGTGCATCCCGCGGACCAAGATATGGGAGCCCTGGGTGGACGGCTACTGCATCGACATCTTTCTGGCCCAGCTGTGCATCTCCGTGCCCAGCATACTCTGCGACATTGCCATCTTGTGCTTCCCGCTGCCGCACATCCTCCGCCTGAAGACGAACAGGACGCAAAAGGCCTTTCTCATCGTAATCTTCATGCTGGGAAGCTATGTCGTCTTCACGAGCATATACCGCTTCGTCATTTATCTGTCCTACTCGAAGACGGACATCCCGTATACGCTGGCTATCCCATGCGCTTGGAACGTCATCGAGATCAGTAGCGGCATCATCTCGTCTTGCCTCCCCACACTGGTACGCGCGGACCATCCTCCTCTTGTCGCCATTGACCGGATCTACAGTAGTAGCAAAGTGTACTGACTGCGCGGCAACACAGGGACCCATCGTCCGCCCTCTGATCAAATCCGTCATGCCATCCTCCGTCGGCAACTCGGGCTACGGGCGCCAGCGACACACGGACGGCACTCCGAATCTGGTGACCATCGGTGGTGGCGGTCCTGGCGGCGGGCACTCGAGGTCGAGGCAGAGCAAGGGCAAATGGGGTCAATTCGATACCTCGATCGCCGGAGATATCGAGCTCGGCCCCACCACGGTTATCTGTGCGGATAGGAAGAGTGACGACGATGGTAGGGGCGGAAATGGGCAGACAGGGTCGGACGGTCATCAGTCGTCGGGAGGAACGTCACAGGTCGGGAGGGTGGGCACAAGGGAAAGTGATGAGTTTCCGATCCTGAAAGGAATCAACAAGACAGTTCAGATGGAGTGGACGGTTGAGGAGAATAGGGGCAACAAGCCTTGATTTGACTGGAAACGAGAGAGGCCTTTCGGGGACGTTTTGGTCTATGAGACACAGTCTATAGAACACACGAAAATCCCCACAGATATCGTGTAAATTTGAGCCTTGCTCGAGTGCTTGCGTGTCTTTCCGGTATGTAACGACATTTCAGCAGGTGCTGCGGCTGCCGATCACAATAACGACAGGATCTGAGTCCGACAGGGGAGCTAACAGAATGATACAGTGATGCTACGTGCCATGGATTGTTAAGCCACGCGAACGAATCCGTTGAGAGAAACTATGATTTGCCGAAAGCATGACCTTTTTCCGACAAACCCCAAACGCACTGAACACCATCTCCGTCATCCAACCACGCCAAACGGTGAGGTGACAAATAGCAATGCGAGTGCACGCAACATGCAGCACACAGGTACAGATAGTACAAACATGGGGACGCATAATGAGAAGGAAATATTATATTGTTACAAATCTCCCACATCCTCCGTCCTCGTCCAACCAGAAGGGGAAAATCTATCCTCAAAGCGTTTCACTGTAGTGATCTATGGATCATCGTTCCTTGATGCTTGTATGCTTCCATGATTTCCATGCTGAGTGAGGGTAGGCCTACCCGCAGATGCCGCTATGCCGAGTGATGCCGCTCGCTCGTATGATTGTACACGCTTGTTTGCCCCACCATCGCATTTTCTCGCATGTGAAGTCTCCGTACTTGTTGTATGTGCCTCCCACATGAGATCGTCTCGTCATTAGGCATCGAGAAGGAAATATAAGTGAAGCAGTTGGGAACTGGGAGAGAAAAGGCATGGAGAGATCAAAGACAACAGAAAACATGGAACGGGAGGAAAGAAGGAGGAAGGAGACAGAAAAGGAAAGAAAGCAAAAGTCTAAAACCACCTCCCCTTGGCGCTCTCTTCCAGCTTCTTCAAAACCCCAACGGCATCAACAAAGAGGCGACTTCTACCGCCCACACAGTCCGCCTCGAGCCGACGCCTCACCATCGACACGATACCGGCGCTGGCCTCCTTGCGCTGTCGCATGCGCGACAGTTGCTCCGGCTGCTCGAGCTGCGCGACGGCGCGCAGCCAGCCCATGGCCTCATCCTCGCCCATCGGCACGCCCTTGGGCGTGGTCGGCGAACCGCTGCTGCCGCCGGAGAAGGAGGACTTGCCGGCCTTGTGACCGAAAGCCCAGATGATCAGCGTGCACACGTACATGGCCCAGTAGTCGCAGAGGTCAGCCATGCCGCTGGGTCCGTCCATCGCCCAGTCTAGATAGGAAGCCAGCGCGCGGGCGGCGTGGGTCGTGGCTTTGGAGGAGGACATGCCCCCCAGGCCGGTCGTCGTCGTCGGGGAAGCAGAATGGGCCGAGGTGGGAGATGGCACGGAGCGGCCCTCGATCCAGGCTTTCAGGAGCTTCTGATGCTCGAGGAAGGTAGGCGCGGGGAGGACCTTTTGGCTGAAGAGCCAGCTGTCGCCGCTGACGGCGAGCAAGGCGTGCAGCGGAGTATGCTGGAGGGCCAGGAAGATGTGGACGGCGGCGGCCATGTAGGACTGCGGGAAAGGCTGGGTGAAGAGTTGCGCGAGCTGGTCGTCGGGTTTCGTCTTGTGCAACTGCTGTGCAGCGTATGAAGCGGTGGTGGGCGTGCGCAGATCATCTGGTGACGTCGGCGCCTGGCTGTCGACTCTGTCACCTGCCGAGCGCGACATACGCCGGGGCAGCGTGCGCGCCACGGCATACAGAACGACGGCCTGATCGACGGGGCTGAAGGTGGAAATATGTTCAGGCCTCAGAGAGTCGACGTGCGGGAGGAACTGTGGGTTGCCGAGAGCTGGGTCGTTTTCCAGGATGGCTGCCCATTCCTCAGCTGTGTCGGCGTCCCAGAGACGCTCGCTAGGGCTCATCAGGGGGATCGTCGTGTAATCCATGGCGTCTCTGGCGCGAGGCAGCTGATAGTAAGATGATGTGTGACTGTCCAAGACGAAACACGCAGCCAGCAGTCGTCGGCGTCCCTCAGCCTCGAGCCAAGCGTGCCATCGCTCCTCCTTGAGCATATTCATGCCCATCTGCGAGTGGCCACCGATGGTGGCAGTATTCGAGGGCAGCGCCGAGTCGTACAAATTAGGGTTATTGTCCAGAACCTGTGAAGAGAAAATGTCTGAGTATGACTGCTCTTGGCCATCTGACGAGTAGGAAATAGCAGAATTATCAAATAAAACATGATTGTAGGCTTGGAGACGAGGATCGTAGACCGAGGAATCGGAAGAGAAAATCTGCGGCGTTGGAGAGAAAGGAGCGACAGGTGAGAAGAGAAGCGGGGTGGCGCCCTGGTTATTCTGGCCGATTTGGCAGAGTCCCTGGATTGGCGAGGATGCGGAGAGGGGCTCAGACGACAGTGGCAACCAGGCAGGGAGAGAAGGAGTACAGAAACCAGCAGAAGAAGAAAGAGAAGAAGAGCCAGAACGCGAAACAGGAGCAGATGAACTATAGTCCGAGGCAGAGGACACAAGAGACTCCGATCCACTTACCCTCGAATAGAGGTCAACAAACAGCTTCGAGGGCCGCACCGCCACCTTTCGGCCCCGGAAGCGAGCAAAGTACTCGCAGAGGAAGATGGCCTGCATGACTTGGAGGTTGCATTGCGGATACTGTTGTCTCGTTGTCAATCGCGAGAGCGTGAGAAGTGCAGGGACTCCGCGGGCGGGACTTACTCGCTTTGCTTCCTGCCAGGCGTACTCATGCAGCTGGCTCCCTCGTATGCGATCTTCCTTTCCGCCCAGGTACTGTGTCCCGATAGCCGCCATGGCGCATCTCAAGACATCTTCTTCCGAGGCCCGTCGGTGGACAATCGGAAGTAACAGGGGAAAACGCTGCCAGTAGACGTCGAGATAGGAAGGAATGGCATTGCGTACAGAGCGCGGTAGACTCATTGAAGCCATGCCGCCCATGCCACACCCACCCAGTCCCGCCGGGTCGGGACCGCCGAAAGAGCCAACACCAGTCGGCTGGTCGCTGTTCCAGTGAGGGCTGCCATTTCCGGTGCCGCCGAAAGCCATGGCTACGTCCGCGTTGCTGCCGTCCACGATGATCTCCTTCTGTCGGGCCTGAGCCATGGAACCTATCCGATGTGGTAAAGGAGCTGGCGTGACGAGGATGTCAGCCGTTTGCCCCGACGTCGATATGGAACTTGGAGGAGTTTGGCTACGCACAGAGGCTGCTGCTGGCTGATGAAGGGCGGGTTGCGCGGCGATTGCGGGATCCAAGAGCGACTGTGCCTGCTCGTCGGCAAAACCAGCCATGAGCGACTCGCTCATGAGATGGCTGTAGTTGTGATGGGACACTGAAGCCATATGGGGCGACACTGGAAAGGCTGTCGACACGTAGTAAGGTGCGGTCGTCATTGCCTCAAGACCTCCGCCCGTGCTGATCTCGCGCCGCACGCCACTAGGGAATGTCGACAAGAGGTTGTTGTTGGCTTGCCATTCCAATGAGTTTTGGTGGACATGCTGTCGCAGTTCCCGTCGACGGACGCCTGTGTTCTCGGAAGGGGTCGAGTAAGCACTTTCGGATGCCGACGTCCAAGGCGAGTAGTCGTTCGTGTGGACCAGATCGGGGGGGTGGTCCATTGACAGTGCTGCAGATGGTGAGAGTCCCTGAGTGGCGACAAAAAGCGGCAGCGTCCTGGGTGCCATATAGTCGATGTCGGAGAAGTTTGGTGGTTCGGGCGAAGATTCCATGCTCATGCCGGGATGGACTCCATAGCTGTAATTGTCCGACTGTCCGGGAGATGGTCCATACTGATCCCCACTTCCCCCTGGAGGTGAAGACATCGTCGACCTTTGGCCTGTGGGAGGGGTGGCTGGCGCCGACAGCGACGATCCAGGTGTTGCCGAGCCCGCAAAGCCACGAGATGAAGACGGGTACGGCGGGTGCAGGGCATCAGGCATTCGGTGTTCCATCGTGGAATTCGACGAGTCCTTTGAGCCCCGCCGGCTGAAGTCCTCACTCTGAGAGCCTCTGTCTCCCTCTTGGTCACTAGAACCTTTGATCAGCACAGCCACGGAGAAAGGCAGGTCCACCTCGGACGCAAAAAAGACCTACTGTCTCTGTTGGTGACGGGTGAGGAGATCCTGACGATGAAATACCCGTTCACACCTATTGCAGGGGAAGCGAGGTTGCTGGTGGCTTAGTTGATGTCTCCTAAGATCAGATGCGTTTCAGTGACATGGTCGTCGAAGAAGAAAAGGCTTCGGCGGGGCTCTAACCTCAGGTGCTCGGCCCTTGTGAAGGTCTGTTGGCCACGTTAGCATGACACCCACACGTGGTCGAGGACATGGTCAAGTCTTTGTTCCCTTACCTTGGGAGGATTGCATTGATCGCAAACATGGACAGGTACCCCCTTCTTCGCACGGCTGACCCGCCCCGTGATGGGAGTGAGCTTGATGGGGATATCTGGACCCGGGCTCCCCATCGGCCTCCTGGGATGGCCGGAGGGATAACCACCAGATCCAGCTCCTCCACCCACCGACGACGAAGATGCCGCAGACCCGTAGCCGTGTTGATCCATCGAGTCCACGCTGGTACTGCTCTGACGCCGCAAATCTGCTTGCCCGGACGAGGCTACGGAGAGGGCAGGGGTGAGCGAGCTGGGCTCCGCCGGCCTCTTTCCTTGATGGACTTCAGAGCCAGAACTTTGATCCTTGTCGATGGGCTGTTGGCTTGGGTAATATGTGGTGCCTGCCTCGGTGGTGGGTAGCCTTATGGCGGGAGTCGTCAAGGCTGGTGAGTATTGTAGATCAGGACGGATGACGTGACTGGATGTAGTCGAGCTTGGAGGATCTTGACTTCGGAATCCGGAAGCGGGTGTAGCAGCGTCCTTATCCTTTTTATCCATAGGGCTGGAGGCGTCCTGTTGGTCCTCGTCCAGGTTCATGATAGACTGCAGGCTACTCATGGCGGCAGTCGTGCGTGAGCCAGGACGTCACAGTGACAAAGTTAGTAATTGTATGTACACAGCCCGGCTGAGATGTGCACAGTTAGGAAAGTGTGTGATGGAAATAAACCATCAAGAAGGGTAAGACTGAGACAACAAGGGTTGTGTTTGCGTGGAAGCGGTGTCCACGGTGGTAAGTCAGAGAAAGCGGCAATGCCTCAGCCTGCTCAGAGTTGCAGTCGGATTGGGGCCGCGCTGTAGGTCGATGAGGTAGGTCTGCGAGAGAGAAAGGTTCCGGGAGCTTGGAACGGGGAGAACATTGCGGAAGCAGGGCGACATGGCCAGGACATGCACTGCTATATCGAGACATCGGTGCAAAAAAGACAGCAAAATAGCTGTCCTTGCGTGGGATTGGGCTAAGAAAGGTACCTGTTCACAGTTCGAGTCTGTGTCGTTCCTCTTTGGGAGGGAGGCTGTAGTCTAAGTCGCGTTGCATCCTTGTCAGCTGGAAAACAGGGATGGCCATGAACCCTTGTCAGGACCACCGGGTCCTGCGGGTGCAAGGTGTGTGTTCCTTCGACGTGTGATTCTCCGGCACCTTGCCGTCCTTTGCTCCTGGAGAAGGGGAAAACGTTGTCTTGTCTAAACCTTTCGAAAGGCAGCGGCCACCCATAGAATCTTCGGTGTTGATCGTCGCAGAACCTGAAATCTTCCCCCCTGACTCGATGATCAGGGACCTTGTGTTTGGAGTTCACTAGAGAACCTGGAGGCTGGATGAATAAGGTTGACAGGCGTGACAAGTAACCGGGTGCGGGACGGGGCACGAGCTGACAAAAAAGATGAGATGGCATCCTGATTTTGGACGCCTGAAGGCCGGCGTGGTCGCCTGAGGTGGCAGGTGGTGCCTGGTCATTCTCGCTGCTCGGCCTGACCTGTGTCACTGTACCTACGGCATTCCGCTGTCAGGAGGGGAGAGTGCCTCGTCCCGTCTACCTAGGTAGACTTCTGGTGCGAGCCGAGAATTCATTGGTGCCTGCCACTCAGACAAGCGCAAGAGCGGCAGCTTCCCGTTTGCAGCCTTCGATGCCAATTTGTGATCATCCCATTCCGACAGGACAAGGTGGGATGCGACGAAAATTCGATGCCAGGGACAATCTGACAGGCGTGGGGCGCAGTCCCACCTTGTGTGCATCTACAGCAGCTGGGCGAGCGAGATGCAGCCCGACAGGCCCTGTGAGACAGCATGGAAATGGCGCACAGAGGTAAGCAGGCGGTATCTCGTACAACCTGACAAGCCCCTCACACATGTGGAGGGGGGGGGGGGTCGAAGATGTCTGGGCTGAGCCTCGTACAGCAGCGTGACGTCGTTCTTCAACAACACGGACATTTGCTAGTGGTCGAATTGGCGACGGCGCTTAGGAAAACCACGAGACGGTGCGAATGTTGACATGTCATCTGGTCCACCTGGAGCTGGTGAGGAAGATTCTTGCTCCTCCTCGGCCAACAGCAGCTGCGTTGCAACCGAGTGAAAGCCAATGGGCGGGTGAGCATGATCACGACGGCCAATTCATCGCTTACTGCCCGCCGCCGCAAGGTGTGTCCGAGATCGAAAGCGAATGGAGTGAGAGAGGGGGTGCATCGACGCAAGCCTGGTTGGCCAACGGGCGCAAGACCACACAATGCGACCCGCGGTTGAAGCGTTTAGACAGCCTTCAAGTTAGCTCGCTCATTGGGTGCCGTGCCGGAACGGTCGATTGGCAGCCCACATGGAGATCAGAGGCTTGATCCTTCGACCGGGATCTGTAAACAAGCTGCCCGGAATGGACAGGGATCCGGTCCAAGTGCTGACCGTTGTCTCGCACAAGTAGAACGCTCTTTTCGGAAAGACTGTTGCCAGAGATAAAGTTCCAAACTACTGTGTAGGATCGAGCTGCTGGTCGCCCCTCGTTGTTGGTCTCCTCGTTGATACACACACCACACGGTACGGGACAAGATCCGCAGAGGTGCGAACATAGGATGAACGAAGAGTCTTTGGTGGACCGGAGGCTGAGCCCGGATGCTGAACGGGAGTGATCGCTGCACCAGATCGTGTGTGGGTCCCTTGCTTAGCTCGCGCTTTGTGCAGTGGAGCCAGGTCGAGAAAAGCTCGGCTGCATGGGAGCTCAGGTACAATATGGAGTGCCTCCAACTTGTACGATGACCCAGCCCTACTGGACGCAGCGCGTTCCGGTCGGTAGCTTCAAGTGATCAAGTTGCACCCAGATTCCTATTTTTACAAGTCTCGGATCGCAGATCTCTGGGCAAGGCGAGCATGACTCGATGATCGGAACCGAGAGGGCATGACGAGACGGTAGCATGCAGTCAACGCTCTGTTGGAGCATCAAGTTGGTGATGTGCTCCCGCAGCGTCGCTGGTACATCCCATCATCACCTCACATATGACCAAGTGCTGGTAGGCGATCGGCCGTTCCACATCTCCACTGCTGCATCCAACTCTGGAAGTTGGGGTCCAACATGAAGGCGTGTTGTCGATGGGCGCGGACGGGCCCGCCGGGGCCATCGCAAGACCTGCTTCTCCATGAGCTGGACGCAACGCATGTACACGCGACCCTTTCCCCCCTTGCTTCTTCTGAATCTGCTCATGCACCCTGCGGCTAGCAAGCGCCTGTGCTTTTGTGAGAGCCGGAACGGTACGAAACGTAAGCAGCCGTCCGTCCTGCCCTGCCCAGCTGAGGCGCAATGCGGGACTAGAGACATTTTGGCAGCGAGGCTTCATAAGACATTGTCTTGGATCGGACAATGAGCAGCCTTACCATCCAAACCCGTGGAGAGAGTCTGAAGATGCCGCTCGATGAGACCATGACCCGTGGTCGCCATGCACCTTTTTCCGTATAGGGCTGGAGAGGTGGCATCCAGGATCAGGCGCCTGGAGATTTGGAGTGTGTGTGTGTATGTACAGCATCTTTCGAGGCGGTGCATGGCCGTACGACATCTCACTCTCGGCCAAATCTTGATGCCAAATTTGTAGTTCGCCGAGGGGACTGCAAGACATCGAGGGCTATCTCTGTCCACACCCCCTGTCTCTGTGCCATGTTTTGAGACTTGACATGGCGTTGCGTTGCACAGTCAGGATTCGTACCACCAGCACTCTCAGCACCATCACCGAGGCCCCATCCCCTCTAAGGTGTCAGCCTGTCTTTCTGGTCAAGCCGGCAGTCCGAACGAGCTGGCGATGCAGATTTTGGGGGTCCCCTCGACGTTTCACACATACCGATAGCGTACACGGACGCGTTGTGAGGAGCTGGGAACCAGACGGATGCCGTGAATCCTTCGGAGGTGGGGGGTGGTTTGTCTCTCGAGTGGGACCCCCGGAGGCGTTGCCAGGCTTCCAGACGGTAGCCGTTGGAACATGTGCGTTATTGCCGGAAGGGAAGTCCCGCTCGGCCTGTCCCAGGTCGCACGCAGGGTGGGTGTGGTGGGTATGGGCGTGGGCCAGTAGGAGATATTGTAATCTGTCTGCCTGAGGCTGGGCTGTCAGGCTGTACCCCACACGCACTGCAGGGTGGTGTCTAGTTGGCTTGTGTGCTGCAGCTTGTAGCCTGCAATACCGTGGCCAGCGCAGTCGGTGCGCAAGAGCCCCTGCCCATATCGTACATACAGCAGGGAGCGTAGAGAGCCTACGGATCAGTACGAGCAACACAGTACACAGGTCGCAGTGCGCCGGCTAAGCGAGAGGCAAGGCGCGCACGTCAGGCCGGGCCAGCAGGCGAGGCGGCGGAGGAAGACCGCAGCCGTGGGGAGAAGTGATTCATGGGACGAGGTGCGGCTTGGTTGCCCAACGGTTGCACTACAGGTGCAGAGTCGCATCTGCGACACACGGCCTTCGGCCTGCAGCACCTGAGCACACCTGAAATCTCAGGCGTGGACGAGGGCATCGTCATTGGCTGGTGACGGTGTGTGCGGAGGTGAAGGGCGGTAGGCAGGAGGCAGAAATGCACAAAGTGTGCAAGACGAGGAGGAACCTGCGGGAAGGGCGAAAGGGCAGGGATATGCTAGCTCGTCTATTTTTAGTCAGCCCTTTCTCCACACGGATCCACGCATCCACACATCCACTTATCCCACACCTCCTCCACACCTCCACACCTCGACCTGGCAAATGGCGCTGGTACTGAACCTGACCATCGCGAAGTTTTTGAAAGATGCCTTGTCCGCATCGCGTACGTTGCACACACCTGCCGGTGTTGGCTCGTCCGCCCTTCTTCTCTGCAAATGACATCTTCATCTGACGGATCCGAGCGGACATCCACGTCTGCCCATCATCAGATCCTACTCAGCAACATGCACCACTGCTCATCTCATGCAGCACTGCTCATCTCATGCAGCCACCAGCCGCAAGCCTGCCCTCGATGTGGGTGCTAAACATCAAGCCTTCCAAGCAGTCAGCCTCGTGACCCTTCCGCAAAGGGCAAGAGAGCATCCACTATAGACGGTTGTCGTCTGAAAGGTCAGACGCCTGTCTCATCAACATCTACCGTACCGGTTACGCGACACGGAGCGCCCTACCGTGCTCACATCACCATTTCATCACCTGCACAGAGGACGCAGCTCTCGACGCTGTAAATTGATGACATGGTCCCCACAACCTACCCCAGTACACGGCATGTGTAGTGAGATCCTCCACACACAACCAGAAGCCCAGTGTCAGAGAGCCATTCCCAATCCGCTCATCAGGATTTTCATGCAGGCAACTTGCTGCGCCTAGCTCTTAGTGCTGACGCGGTTCCACGAGCCCTTCCTCTCCTGCTACTGCTGCTACTTCGTCCGCCACGTGGTCCTGCAAGTCAGATCGTCAATGCTGCCCTGAAAGAAGGACGGTGGGCTCTTCGAGGTGAAGATGCACTCCATCATCTGAGATGATCATCCGCGTGCAAAACCCTTTCGCCATCTACAGTCAGACAGACTCTCACGGAAAGCCCTTTCTCCGTGCTCACTGATGTCGTAGGGCTGCATCTCCCTCGTCTCTGGACTTGCGGTTGCTCCACGGCTGGGGACAGACAGCCAGGCAGCCAGGTGTGTGGCACGGGCTACTGCCATTCGGCCCCGCAGTCGTACTTACAACCTAGAGGCTGCCACCAGATCTCTCGACGTCGACCTGACTTCTATAAGGTTCACGGATTGGGGGCCGGCTGGGGGGGGGGGGCGCCCAGGTCGTTATTGCTACCCTCAGGACATGCAGTCGACTCATACTACTGCCTGCAGGGTAGCGCTGAAAGAGACAAGATAAGGGCCCCAGGGTTAGACACGCGTCCCTCCTGGATTCCCCAGTGGACTGGGTGTCTGCCATGTTGAGCGGTCCGTCTGCAAGCAATTAGGAGCACAAGGTGGTCCAGCCGACCGAGCAGGACGGCCAACGCAGCGACCTGGTTTCAGCTTCTGTAGAGCTGCTTCAAACCAATGCTACAGTAGCTTGGCATATGGGAATCTCAGAGCACGGGAAACACTTCGTTTCGAGGGCCTGCACAGTGGCCTGTTCGTGGGGGCCTGAAGGCCTGGGTCGACGCGGGCAAAGGCGTGGTGGAGATCAGGTTGACTCCAGAGTCCAGAGCCATCTCATGTCGGATGCTCATCAGCACGGCCAAGCCCTTGGCCGGCAGTTGGTGCACGGATAATAGCGACACTAATTTGAACACTATGCTTATTAGATTAGATTACTGTGTATCCGGTCCGCGGCGGCCCGGAGGGCTAAGCTCACGGGGACCTAATTTCCGTATTAAAACTAGCAGGCATTTACGTTAGTAAATGCCGCTTATAAAGATTATATTATATGTTAAATAAAAAAAAAATTTTAATTAATTATTTTTTTAATTACTTTATTAACTTTATATATTATAAAATTTAAAGTAAAATAAAAAGCTAATTATTATAAATATATAAAAAT
>JALRMF010000558.1:0-24337 GCA_026120015.1 Dendrostoma leiphaemia
AAGATAATATTTTAAAAAGTTTTAAAAAGGCTAAACTTATCTCTCTTAATCTAGATGCTATATTCTCTTGCCTTAATATAATATTATTAATATTATTACTGCTATAAACTTTTTATAGCTATTAAACTAATAGGTTTTTTAAATGCTATATAACTTTACTAAAGCTAAATTATAAATTAATTTTATTAAAAGTTAAATCTTTGCTTATTAAAATAGCTCTCTAACATTAATTTTAAAGGCTGTTAACTAGCTTTTTAAGGCTATATAGGCAATTGCTTACTAGGTTACCTTTATACAATTAGAAAACCAAACTCTTTATAAGGCAAATAAAGCGCTTAGTAAGCGTTATAAAGCTAAAAGAATTTAATTATAAGATAAAGAAGGCTTTATTAAATAAAATGCAAAGAGACTTTTAGCAGAGAAGAGTATAGTAGATAAGTAATTGGAGAAAGAAGGTAAAAATAGTAGTTTATTAAAAGAGAACGGATATTTGTACTGTCATTTTCGGATATTTCACTATAAGTGGACCCCCTTATCGCTAGTGAATATATAAATCAACCCCACCATCTGCAACCTAGCTAAAATTACAACAATATAAATATAGCATCTATTACAGCACATTTTAGTTAATTACACTTAATTACAGTCTATTGCACCCTTATCTTTTTTCTATATCGCAAACCCTTTATAAAGGCAATTAATCAAATAACGCTGCTATTTAAATATACAATTACACTGAATATAGGCGTATAAAGGTTTAGAACAGCGCTTAAAAGTAGTATAATTAGCAGCTTTAGTAAAGCAGTCCAACTTTGCCTTTACCTCTTTATATATATCGTATTCTTCTAATGCAAATTTAAGCTACATTAGTAAATTAGCTAAAGCTGGCTAGCAGCTATTATTTGCTATAATACTAGCATTCTAACCTTTATAAGCTACTTTATCTTTAGCATCTAAATAAGCATAATCTAAAAGGGCTGCCATTGCTACAACGCAGCAATTTAAGATTTAATTAACATAAACATTATTCTTAATACTAATTTAATCAATTAACATTGTTTTTATGCCTAGAAAGGTCTTTTAGTAATACACACAGTTAAGTATTATATAAAAAAAGATTTTAGGTAAAGGTTGTAAAGTTGCAAAGGAGACTAATTACACTAATCAATTAAAAAGGTAAGCGGTTAAATAGATGGTAGGGTTCCGTATAAAATCTTATCTTATTAGATCTTATCAAAAGACAGCTTTTGATTAGGTGCAGCCATCGCGCTAGTAATTTTGCAGTGAAATATCCGAAAATAACAGTACAAATATCCGTTCTTTATTAAAATGCAGGCAGATAGGTGGCAGGCACTATAGGATTTATTGCAAGGCTGGCTATAATGCGCAAATATATCTAAAAGCTAAAAAAGTAGATAATAATAATGATTTTAAGTAGTTTTAATTAATTTACAGCGTTTATGTAGAGTTTTGGTTAATCTAAGGAGTGGGTATGGTGAAAAGTGTGTCGCTTAATGTCCTGTGTTGCTTAATGTACAACTATATTAGTAATATATTTAAATAATTTTATATAATAATCTTTTATAGCTATTTATTAGCCGCTAATTAATTTTTTTACTATATTATAGCTCTAAGTATTTTATAATTTAAGGCACTTTTAATATTAATGTATAATAAGTAATAATAATAATAATAATTAAAATAGCAAAGCGCTAATAGCATTAATAATATTTTAAGATATAAGCAAGTATAATAGTAATAGTAATAGCGTTTATAATTTATATATATATATATATATATGCTTAAAATTAAATAAGTATACTAGGTTGCAACATTTAACCTTTTACTATATTAAAAAAAAAACTAATAATGCTACCCTTTGCAACGCTGCTATAAAAACAAAGTTTAAAAGATTTAGCAAAAAAAAACAATAAATTACAAATAACTATTAGCTAGACTCTTAAATTATAGAGATACTTTTGCTATCTTTATTTCAAGCACAGCAAAGCCTATTTTCTGCTATGCTAGAGGTATCTTTATAAGAAACGTATTACGGCAAGGTGGACGGCAGAAGGGAAATCCTGCCGTGCTGGACGTTTTTACCGGCTAAGAAACAGGCTCTACAGTACATCTGTACACACAGTCGGGTAGCAAGACCGAGACGACCGGCTCCACAGTCTCGACACACAGGATCGATCTGCTTTTCCCGTACTGACATCGCTCCGTACTAGGTATCTAGGTATCTCACTCACCGCGAGCGCCCGGGGGGGGGGGGGCATGTGAAAGAAGCAGACCCGTGGAGACGCATGGCTGCCCAGCGCGCGGCCCAAGACGACGGCGGTCTATGGCCCGATCAGTCCCGATGCAGTCCAGTCCCTCATACGTTGATAGCAATAAGCTCTGCTCATCAGGCATTGATCAACTGCCGCTGCACAACATGTCTGTCGAATCTGATTGCCAGGCAGCCATGTCATGACGGCATCGCCAACAGCTTGGCATTGCATATTCATGCTGGCAGTGGACAAGCTCCAATGGGAGCGATATATCCCTACACATCTGCACAGCACGGCGCTGTGCGGCCCGGAAGCTCATCCCTGGCCCCGGTGCAGCGCGCATGAAGCCGCCAACGTCGTGCGAGAGACGTCTTCCCTGAACGCCTGGACGGCTACTCGCCTATCTTCATGCGCAACACCTCAGAAGCTCTCTACCCACCAGAGGTAGGTAGGTCTGAAATCCGCCGAGGATGCTGTTTGATGGCAGCCGGTTACCTCCCTCCCCTCCTTCAACCCGGTTGTTGGAAACACGTGGATCCCTCCGGCCTGGCCTCGAACCCAGGTCATCCGTGGTTTCTCCTACGCTGGGGGGTTTTTTCTTTCCTCCCCCCCCCCCTCTTCCCCACTCCGCAAGGCATCGTCTCTCATATGATCTCGCCTCGTTTTTGTATTTCCTTGTTTGTTGTTATTTTGGATGAACACCGCCGATGGCCGGTTAAGAAGCAAGTGCTCCATACCCGACCTGTATCCACCCGGCCGTGTGTCCAAGAGCTCGAGCCATAACACCGACAGACCCTTTCTGCTCCTCGAAACTCATCTGAATATCTGGCCCTCACATTGCCGCATCTGCAGCGCAAGATTGTAGAAGACTTGCCAACCGAGCCATCTTCAGGAACGCCTCCCCATCTCCCAACATACATATCAACAGTGTGCTCTTGCTCTGCTCCGGTGCGCGCACACGCGCGCCCCCCCCCCCCAAGTCACAGACATGTTTGACGTCTCGGCGCTGGTTCAGCAGATGAACCAGACCCTTCAAGACATCCACGACACCATCACTTCACTTGATACCAGGCAGCATGATGAGAAGCTCGATGCCCTCGAGGTTCGGCGGGACAGCCTCTTTGAGAAGCTCCAGGCGGCCTTCCAGAAGGAGGCCGAGGAGCTGGGCCAGAAGCGCAAGGCCGAGCGAGAAGAGATCGCCGAGAAGAGGCGCAAGGAGGACGAGGAGATAGCCGCCCGCAGGAAAAAGGAGGACGCGGACCTCAACGGCCGTGACCAGAGCGAGGACGTCGAGCGGGAGTCGAAGCTCGAGGCCGAGAAGAACGACGTCGAGGACGACGTGGATCACAAGATGGAGGAGGTCGAGGAGGAGGCCAAGCGCATGCTGGACGAGGGCCACAAGAAGATACGCGACTTGGAAGAGAAGAGAAGGGTGAGTGCCCCATCTGGCATCAATCTGTGGGAGGAGCATTGCTAAATTGCCGCGCGACGAACAGGAACTCAACCGCAAGCTGGATGATCATATGAAAGCACCCTTACCACAACCACCGTCGTCACGGAGGAGACGTGGGACAAAAGCCTCGCGGGGTGGTCCGGGTTCTGCAGCGGAGGTCACACAGCCGCAGCAGCAAGACGAAGCACCCAAGCAGGACGAGGCACCCAAGCAGGACGAGGCACCCAAGCAGGACGAGGCACCCAAGCAGGAAGACGCGCCCAAGCAGGAAGACGTGCCACAAGAGGACACCAGTAGCCTCGAAGACCATTCGAAGCCGGATGGCTCCCGTGACCTGTCAACAGCGGCACCAGAGCCAGCCTCTGACGGTGCTAAGAACGCTGAGCCTGATGCCAGTCAGCCTGTCGAGACTGACAACGACGCGACGGCCAACGCTGATGGACCCGAGCAACAAAAAGAGCCAGAAACGAACGGGCATGCTGAATCGGAATCGGTGCCAAATGACACCAATGAGTCTCAGGAAGATCGTCCCGTCGAGAAGGAAGAGGACCCTGATCCTGCACAAGACAGCTCTGCTCCAGAGGAAGAGGCCTCCAGAGAGATCAACGTGCCGCAAGACGAGAGCTCGGCGCCGATGGGGGAAGCCCCCACGCCCAAGGAAGACAATCCCGTCTCTTCCGAAGAACCATCTCGGGAAGTCAGCGCCCCAACCGACAACGACGGCTCTGAGCCCGAGGACGTCAGCGCCGCGGCGGCAGACGACAGCTCTATTCCGGAGGAAGGGCAGTCTGGCCAGGGCGTGGAAACCTCTGCGCCTCCTGAAGACAGCGCTGTGTCCAAGATACAAGTTGCTGCTCCTGAGGAGGAAGACTCCACGTCGAAGGAAGCCAGCTCTGCGCCCGGTGGTATCAGCTCCGTGCCGAAGGAGGAAGCGTCTGCACCCCACGACGATAGCTCCGTCCAACAGGCAGAAGAAGCACCCAGAGATATCAGCTCCGCGGTAGACGAAGCAGATGGTCACGACAAAGAGCCTCCAGCCGTGGACGCTTCCGAGAAGACATCACCGACAGCTGCCGAGGATGAACCGCAACACGTGTCTGCGCAGAATGAGACTACGAATGTAGACACGAGGGATGAACCTGACGCAGGCCATGCATCCGTGCCCAGCTCTACTGATGCGGAGGAGGCTTCTCAACCTTCGGCAGGCAATCATGAGTCCAGCTCTCCACCTGAGCATGACGAGCCCGAGGAGGAGGCGGCATCTGGGTCACACGAGCAAGCTCTTCTTCCGGGGTCCAGCGAGCAGATGTCAGCCAGAGGGGGCGATGGCGCGGATGCTTCTTCGAGCGAGCCCTACGAGGACGTGCCAAGCAACATGGCGAAGTCCCAAGGCCTCGAGACCCCATCTGGGGACAGCCCGGCCCAGGACGCCACGCGCGGTCAAGAGCCGAAGAATGCGATGTCTCGCCCAGAAGATGCAAACGAGAAGGCTTCTTCAGATCCGGATGGGTCGAGCAGCATCGCCAGAGATGGATCTGTCAGCGGAGATCAGGTCGAGGACCACCCAGCTCCCGATGCAACCTCCGAAGACCCGCCAGAGGCCGGTGATGTGCCCATTCGGGAAGACCAGGCGTCGGCTGCCCCTGAGGAGTCAAACAACGCTGTTGGGCAAAAGGATGTCGGCGAGCAGGAGGCTGGAGATGGAGATGGTCCAGCTCAGGATCAACCCGCGCATGACCAAGAAGCAGACGAGACGCAGACGGCACCTGAAGAGCAGCCTCTGTCTACTCCCCAGAAGCCCGAAGATACGGGTCAAGAAAAACCCGCTGGTGAGAGCGGTGTTTCAACAGGCATCGTGAAGGGTGGTGCGGCAGAAGAATATCTCGAGATGGCCGATGCGCACGCTGAGGCACGCCAGGATGATGAAGATGTTCTTCCTACCTCGCCCAGACATGACAGTGCCACTGAAGATTCTGCAGGGCCCACGCAAGACCGCCAGTCTACTCACCCAGAGGCCGAGGACCCCACAGACCCCAAAGAGATGGCAGCTCCGGATCAGGCGGGGTCTCTGGAGGAGACAGGTAGGAATGCTCCCGCAGCCGAAGAACAAGACACGGGTGAGGACCAGAGTGGTCATGTGCAAGAAACGCTTGAGCCTTCTCGCCAGGCCTCCGACGAGGTCAGGGAAGGGCGCCGACAAGAGGAGCTTGCCCCCGAGGAAGCCCATCCGCGGGAGACACCCCCAGAGGGAGATCCCTCGGAGGAGGCTCATCCGAGAGTTGCTCCGACTGAGAATTCGAGACATGACCACGAACCATCCTCAGAATCCCGTCCGGACGACCTGCTTGAAAAACCTGAAGAGGTACTCGAGGGTTCGGGAAAAGAAGAAGCCCCTCACAAGGGGGCAGACAGTCACGACTCCGGCGACCGTCAAGCCGAAGAGACTTCCGATCTCTCTGGAAATGAGCCCGACGCCGGGACAACGACCCACGGTGTGGTCGACACCAAGGACGTTGAGCATCACGAGGGCAACTTGCCCGAACGCGACCAACAAGCAGAGTCTGCCGCGCCTAGCGAAGCCAAGGAGATCAGTGTCGAGGATCACGTACAACCACGAGATCACGATGGACAAGCAGAGTCTGCCCTGCCGAGGGGGTCAGATCACGCCCAAGAGAATGATACTCCACAGAGTCACCACGAGGACTCGGCGGCCACACTGCAAGTTCAAGAGTCAGAGGCTGTGGAGAACCGAGGTGCCTCGAGCAAATCTGACATCGAGTCAGACACACCGCTCGCGGGCGACTCCAGAGGCATTCAAGCTGAGGGGCCGGCTGCAGCCACGCAGGCGTCGCACACTGATGAGACCGCGGACCATCAGACCGCCGGTGCGGACGCTCAACACCAGCCGAGCAGCGACGTGCCATCCATCACCAGGACCGAAGCGCAGCCCGAAGAGAAACCTCGGCAGACTGACTCGGGCCCCTTGCAGGCTCAGCCAGAGGCGCCGCCAAGTGGTGATCCAGGACATGACGACACGGGCAGGGTGGAGCAAGGGAGCCGGCCGAGTATCCACACCGGCTTCGCGAATGAGGACCCGGACGAAGGCTTGTTTGCAGTACCTCCCACGCCACGCGGCGAGATGGACCAGACTAAACCCACAGGCCTTCGTGCTGCGTCTACATCGTCCAGGAGCACGCAGGATGAAGTCGAGGGGGCTGCCGGTGATTCCACATCAACGACTTCACATGAACCAGAGACCGGACAAGATCGGGATGCCACGTCGATGGAAGACGAGCGCGGCGAGCATGCACCATCAGGAGAGCATGCGATCTCAGCCGGGGACGAGACGATGCACGGCCATCAAGAACCACACGATGACAGTGTGCATGTCCCGCAGTCCCACGACGTCGGAGACCGTGGTGCGAGCGGGGAGCCTTCGTCGCCAGCAGCCCGCGACAGTCTGCACGACTCGAGCCGCCCAGACTCTACCAGCACGCCAGGTGACGAAGATGGCGAGGGGCCTGAGCACGCTGATGCCAAGCGCGGGGTGATGCACGCAGAGGATACCCAAGCGAGTGTTGACGGTGGACGGGGCGACTCTGCTCTGGAGCCGACAACGCAACCATCGCAGAGTCGTGATCTCGGCCTAGAGCCCGAGGGCCGACACCAAGATCCAGCCGTGTCACAAGACAAGGGCAATGGTCACCGCGATGAGGATGATGATGAGCCTCAGCACGTGGACGATACGAGCGCGCCGGCCGAAGCCTCTGACCGCGATGCGGCGTCGTTTGAGGACGCAGACAGCCACCGGGACCCTCGGGATGAGGCGCCCACGATGAGCCATCAGGGCAAGTCTGATGCACCAGTAATGAGCTACGATGGGGAGGGCTATGGAGCTGCTCCCTCGGCAGGACGAGAGGAGGACGACCACTCGACAACGCATGACACCCACGACGCCCATGAGCCTGGAGCAAAGGATCATTCTCAGGCACCCGGTCTGGCTCGCCAGAGCGGGGCCGCAGGAGGACGCGAGACAGTGGATACTCGTGCTCCTGCTCCCGCCCCGGAGAGGGAACAACAGCACGCAGTCGCCGGAGCACCTGGCCAGTTCCAGCATGCATCGGGTCACGTACCCGCCGAGAGTGCGCACACGGTGCAGGGCACGGATGATCTCTTCGACGACGATGACGAAGACAGCGACATGGACTCAGACTATGGCGAAGCAATCACCCATCCTCCGGAGAGAATCATCTACCAGGCAAGTGGCGACCAGAGCAATGTGGCGCTGGGCGGAAACCACTCGTCCACGAGCGTGGGTCGGATCTCGACGGGCTCTCGGGGCAGCTGGGGCCACAGGTCCACGGCATCCCGCGAGAGCTTCAACAGTGCGCGCGAGCTGACTCCGGTGCGCACCTCGGACGGGTCGTATCTGGGCGGGACCAACATCGTCCGTGCCGACTGGGCGGCGAATCACGAGGATGAGTTGCGCTCGCCGACCAGAGCGACGCCAAACTTGCAGCCGGCCGCGACCCACGGCACGCCCGACATCAGCCCGCTTGCTGTGCGTGATACCCCGATGGACTCCGCCGCGGCCAGGGGGCTGTCCTCCAGCCGGTGGAACCCAGGGCGGCCCGAGACGCCGCCGTCGGCGACGAGGCAGACGGCGCCCAGCCCGCTCTCTCTCCGGCAGACACCGCCCTCTGCCTCGGGACCCAGACGGGGGCCTACCAATCCCTTCCGGGCGCAGAGGACCCCAGAACGCAGCAGCGAGGCCGACTCGGACGCAGACTTCACGATGCCGCGCGACGTGACCAACGTCCCTTGGCACGTCCGCAACGACTCGGTGCCAATGTCTCTGCACAGCCAGACGACGCTGTCCTCTGACCAGTCCTCGCCGGTCCATTCCTCGTTGGCGGCGGACAAGCACGAACCGGTCATCCGCGACAGCTGGCCTGCGCCCGCCCCCGGGTTCCAGCAGTACCTCTCCAGCTGGGGCCGTCCGCGGGGGGACAGCTCTGTCAGCAGCACTGTCGAGTACGACCCGTTCAAGGCCGCCGACGCGAACGGGGGCCAATACGCCAACGCGAACAGGAACGCTTATAATCCCCTTCAACAACGCACGCGTGCCGAGTCTTCGGCCAGCGGCGCCCCCAGCCACAGCCCCAGCCGTGGCGGCTCGCTGTTTCAAAAGATGCGCAACGTGTTCGAGGGGGGCGCCGGCGCCGGCGCCGGCGCCGACGCCGGAACCACCACCGCTGCCAGCCCTGGGCGGCTCTCGCGGCCCACCTCCGGGTTCCAGCCCGCCGGCAGCCCGCAGCCAACGTCCCTCGACAACGCACGAGCAGACTATGGGTCTGAACATGGTCGCCAGAGGACTTCGTATGAGGCGTCCGACGCCACCGACGAGCGGAGCCCATTCCTGCGGAGCAGCGGCACGCCGTACGGCAGACGCGAGGGCATAAATTGAACACGCTCGGGTCATGGAGCCGTACGGGAGTCGACGCAGAGGCTGCGGAGGAGGGTCCACGCCCAAGATCTGCGGCATGCTGCGGCCCCTCCAGCGACTATCGTCAGCAGGGTGGTCCAGGTGGTGGATCTGCGGACCGAGAGCGCCGCCGACGTGCAGTCGGACCGCATGGTACAAGTGGCAGAGGGACAGGTGAGCTCGCAGTATACCATCAACGGGGAGGTGGATTCGGACTCGGCCTTTCGGCTCGCCTGGCTCTTCGTCGAGGGGTGGAGATCGAAAATCAGAAAGGCCGGTGATTTTGTGGAGAAGGCGAGGTGGGAGTGGAAGGTGGACGACCTGTTGTCCAAGAATAAAGAGAGGGGAGCACACATGCCGGAGATTACGACCAAGGTCCCAAGTATTCTGAAGCAGAGCGATGGTGACGCCGTGGCTCGGGGGGAACCTGCGTCGCAGAAGAGTGTGTGGTGGCCAGATGACGGGAACTCATGGAGCGTGACTTCAGCCTAGACCGGCACAGCGAGATAATACCATCACCTGAAGGCTATCTATCCATCATCTTTATGTAGATTGAAGATCACTATAGGAGTGAGACTACGACGAAAGCATGGCCCCTCCTTCCCACAGCGCGAAGACGATCAGATATCCTGCAAAGTATTCTGGAAGCAGGTGGATTCTGGACAGCAAGACCATCACCATCAGGTATCAAGAAGTCTCGAGTCGATATATTGGTCTGGACGAGATTTGGACGGGGAGCTGCATGCTATTTGATCTGACCCCGTGTCACGGATCTGCTGAAGTGGTCAGTCGAACCCACACTTGCGAGTCATATGCTTTTGGTAGAGGAACAAGGACCCTCGCCTAGTCGACGCACGCCAACGGATTTGATGCTGCTCACGCGGAACCAGTCCGAGCAATAATGGTGGTGAGTAATAGTATGCAAAGTTTGTCATGCTCTCAAAACCACTTCATGTCTATGTAATTCTACATCAAATAATGATTTGGTATTTTATATACAAGCATGATAAGATTCGCTTTTGCCTCACAAGTATTGAACGTAATAGTACCTGTAGTCAGGTCTACCACAAATAGACATACACAGACTTCAAGCGCAGGGCCTGAGGACCTCGGGACTCGTGTAGATTTAAACCGTGTACGGCAGGACCGAAGGTCTCCGGGTCTTGTTCAGCGCTTGAGCCCTGGCTGTTGTAGCAAGCAGCGCTTTGTCAAATGGGTTAGACCAAAGTCTGGTTGGAGCACCTGACCTGACGGCACGATCTCGCCGGGCTACTCGCCCTAGGCGTGACATGAAACCTGAAGACCCCTGAATGACATGGCAATCATAACCTGCGACGAACAAAACCAATGCAGCCCTCACCAGACTGGTCTGGCGCACGCTGGTGCAGGTGGGTTTGACAAGCCCATGCCGCCAACCAACCCTGGCTCCCGCTCTGGACTGCTTTGTCTCACAAATTCTCAAACACGACAGGCCTGCAAGCGTTCGTTACAGATTGCCAAGCAGCCGCTTGGAGTCGTGTGTCTGTATCTGATCGAGCGTGTCAGCATTGCACCGATACTTTGTATCGTCCGGGCCGGTTGTTTTTATTTTGTTATTATACATCGAATGGAGATTTTGCAAGACTGTTGCTGGTGCCCAGCCCGACCCCATTTCCATCCCACCAACTCGCATCTCATCGCACACCAGCATGGACCAGAAAGCCAGCCGATACGAGACGATCTGGAACGCAGAGGACGGCGATCATGAAGAGTTCCTCTCCGAGACCGATGTCGACGAAAGCCCGGACAAGCAGTGGCCTTGCAAGACGGAGGGCGCCAGCAGATGGTCACGGCCTCGTGGAATAATAGCCACCCTCAAGTCGTACCGGTGGATGTTCGATACGTCCCTGCTGGTGCTCATCACCGGTCTACTGCTGGTGCTCGTATTCAGAGGGCCCAGGAAGTCAGAGACGAGGCAGATCGGCGGAGACATTACTGCTCCGGCCCGAGAGAGTGAGCACTCTCGCCTGGCGGGCTCATGTCTGCGGGCCCAAAGCTAACGTTGATACCAGTCTCGGCGAATGTGATCAAGTGGAATGCAGATGAATCTTTTGTGCCCTCCAACACATCCGAGTTCTTCGAGGAGGCCTTGGTAGCAAAGTGGAACACGCTGATGCCCGGTGGGTTTCTTGGTTTCCGGCCCCGTGCGAGACCAAAAAAGAACATGTATGAATCTTCTAACCGTGAAATCTTAGCTGGAACATCTCCCCCTGGTGGCCCAGCCTCGGGAAGCTTCTCGGCGACATCCATGACGCACCAGCTTCACTGCCTGGTAAGTCTGGAGCCACGAGCCAAGCAACCCCCCCGCCCCCCGGCCCCTCGGCGTCAAACAGTGGCTGACAAGCTCAGCTCATGATGGGGAGGATATACTCGGCTCTCGAGTCCAACACCTCATCTCGACTGCCCGAGGACTACCAGACACATTACCTCCACTGCATCGACTATCTGCGCCAGGCCGTCATGTGCGCCGGAGACGTATCACTCGAGCCTCACTCGCCGAACGACGGCCTCGATAACGGGCCTCTGGACGGAGGGTGGAACGGGATTCACGGTATGTGTGGCCCGATTGTTGGACGTGCAGAACGCCTTCGACTGACTGTGCCTCTAGTCTGCAAGAATTACAACGAGGTCATCCACTACCTGGAAGGTGTGTACCGTCGTGAGACGGACAGTGTTCCTCGGTCTGGGGGAAGATCTGGACTCGATATGCTGATTCATCACACAGGCGAAATCCAAGAGGGAAGGCGAATCGTACTACCCATCGACGACTGAACAGCTCACGGTGCATCGTACAAGCATCGGTTATTATGCAATTGAAAAAAGAGAAAAAGAAAAAGGCAGTGCGGAGACACCATCTATGTAGCCAAAGGCAGACCTCTCGACACACCACACAGACGGCCTACCTCGGACCCGGAGAAGGATGGTTCTGATTTGGGCCATTTGTCTCAGGCGCGCGCGGCGGCTGGTGGTCTCTGCTTCCGCGGTTCCAGTCATGGTGGAGACTGTCCACTCGATGCAGACGTCAGATCCCACCCCCGGATGATGGCATCTCTTGGCCATCAAGCATTCGTCTTGTCTTCCGCGAGACATGCGGAAAGAACTGTACATAGTTGGTACGGCTCAGCACTCATATAGATGAGACCTCCGGCCGGGTCTGGCAGCCACGATGATGGGAATAACCAAGCAAAAGCCTCACCCCCCATCTTCTCTGCTCTTCGCGTCGAGAATAAATCAAGGCCCTTTCGCCCAGTGACATTTCTCGTACGATGTTCAGAGGGACCTCGAATGGGCGGCACACCAGCCTGGCAGGCGTTGGTCCCCCCCATGTGAGGTCGCGTCTGTGGGTTTATTATTGAGGAAAAAAGGGATCCTAGCCGCCGAGAACAGGAGGGTGGTTCATGCGAGATCCTGCAGGGTTATAACGAAGCTGATGCGTCTGTTCTGCAGGCTTGTGGAGTGCAGAAGTCAACCGGAAGTCTAATCGAGGCCGCGGGATCCTGGAACCCAATGGATCGAGAAGCGCGTACGGCGTGAGTGTAAATGTCTGCCAGCTGTGTGTGTCGGCGAGTTGATTGATCATGAGGACCGATAGTTGTCGGTGAGGCTCCGTAGGCTCCGCAGATGGGCGCCTTCAGGCGGCCTGGGTCGCGCAGGCAGTGGAGCCCGTCCATCGTGAATCCTTGCAGCAGCCTGTGGCATCAGCGGACGACCAGGCCGGGATCCTTATCTGCATTGGTGAACGCCCATCGAAGAAGAGAGAAGGAGGAACAAGAGACCCTCCTCGTTGGGCCTTCGCTGGGCCTATGAGCGGTGAGCACGTTTTTCGCTGCCCGCCAGTCATCAAGTGCACCCTCGATGATCTCGCTCCAAGCCTCGATAGTCTCGCTCGGGGATCGACCTTGGTGAAGAGGCTCCGATGCGGAGACTGGCCCAAGCGCGCCTGCATGAACCATTTGTCGCGTCTCATTGCTCGGCTCTTTGTAGATAAGTATATATCTCTTGTGATGGTGACTATCTGCCTGACCGCTCCCTACTATCTCCCCATCTCTTGTGCTGCGGTCGACTGGTCTTGTTCCTGTACCTAGTCCTATATCAATTTACTTTTGCTGCAGCGTCCTCGACAGAGCTGCCTAGTCCGTTCTCATCTTCGCCGCCCCATCACCAATCAGCTGTGTGAAGCCTCTCTCTCTCTCTCTCTTTTCTGTGGCGAAACATGGCTGAAGTTCAGCGTCGATCGACCAACGACTTTGGAGCCGAGAGTCGTAACCGGCGGAAGTCGGGCATCTTCTTCTTCAACAGATCTTTCAAAAAGTAAGCTCCATCCATCGACTTCCCTTCAACATCTTCAAGCGTGCGACTGTCTTTATCCGTCTTCATTTTCTCTCCATGGGTCCTTGGGCATCTTGACGGGAGGACCTCGGGACGGCCCCATCGCAGTCTACAAGTGGTAAAGACATGATTGCTGCCAAAGACCACCTAGCACAGCATGATCAACACGGTCCCTGGATATCCACTTGCCTCTTCCCAATCTTTCTTGATGCTTGGGAAGCATCCGAAACCTAGGATACATTGTCTTGCACCCATACCACATGTGCGAACAAGTGTTTCTCATACAAGTGTTGCAGTCTGGCGCCAACGGCTGAAGTCCGGCTTGATGTTATGCCTCCAGTCCAACGTCGGTTGACGAAAACGCGTCCCACCAAGGTCGACACGCAGAGGGTCGAGGTGACCGATCTGGCGCGGCCTCGCTATACGAGACGGGTCTCTCTGCCCTTGGCCAGCAACCCACCCTTCACACCCACCACAGGCTTGTCTTCTTCATTCCGGTAGCACGATCGCGTCTCTGTTGTCTCGGTAGAGCCGGGAAAGGACATGGCTTTGCTGACACGGACCCTTAGACCAACATCAGCACCCAAAGAGGAGCCCGACAGCAACGCTTCGGCCCCGGCGACCCCGACGACCCCGACCTTGGGTCCTGCTCCGGATGGGCCTGATCTGAAGAGATCAGACTCGGGACGGAGCATCCCTGCTCTTGCCCAGACATCTGAGGTCACGGTCGAGGCGGAGCGGGCCCTCAGCTCGTCCCCAAAGACTGCGTCCGCCTCCCTGGGAGAGGCAGCCAAGAAGTCGACCACCGAGGACCTCCCGACGCCTCCCGACACGCCCGGGCACTCTGGAACGAATGGCGGTGGGCCAGAGACGCAAGAGCTGCCCGTGGTCCAGGAAAAGTCCTACCACGAGGACGCTGATCTTCACATCAAGGTCCGAGAGTCGAATGGTATCGATGGGATATACTCTGTCCGGTCATGCGTTCTCGAGAGTGCGTCCCGTGTCTGGAGGCAGAGTATACCCTCGCACACCTCTGATTCGGTCGAAATGGTGTCCGACCCGGCGTTCGGTCTAGATGTCATCTTCTCCATCGCGCACTACAGATTCCAAGACTTGCCCCAACAAGTCGATGCCACGAAGCTGTACGAGATTGCCCTCACTGCTGAAAAGTACGAGACGATGCACCTGCTGCTACCCTTTCTGAAGGGGTGGGTCGCTTCTCTGCCCGGCTCGAGCGGGCCGGCCGAGCCTGGAACTTCCGAGGTCGAGGCTCTGGTCTTGGGATGGATCCTTGGCAACGCACAACTCTTCTCGCGAGCCATCTCTCACTGTGCCTACAACTCCAGCATCAGTGCCGACGGCACGCTGCTTGACCCTCAGGGGAGAGCATGGCGAGACCAGCTCGTGGGCGGCGAGGTCGTCGAACTCCTGGCCGCCGTGAGACTCGGCGCCGTCGAGAAGATCGTCGAGGCGGTCAGCGGTCCCGTCAACATCCTGTTGAATCCTCACTCACATCTTGGAGGGGAGACCCGGTTTTGTCAAGCGCCCGGGGATGACTCCGTCCGTGAGGAATGTGAACAGCTTCAGCTTGGGTCGGCAATCATGTCGCTCTCAAAGGCCAAGCTGTGGCCGCCTCCTGCGGCGTCTCAGGTCCAAGTCAGTCCGGCCGAGTTGGCGCGCACTTATGCAGATGTCCGTCTGAGGCGGTCGGTCGAAGATGTGCACGCTCAATGCGGCTTTGGGCACCAAGACCAATTCGCAAAGATTCTGGGTCAGCAGGCACAGTTGACCTCGGTGGTCATCGAGCAGCTCGCTGCCAGAGCTAAGAGGTCCGGTGTCTACGAGGAGGCGGCTTTTGCGGACTTGCAGGCGACCCTGGTGAAGCCGGAAACCGGGGCCGAGTAGACGGGATTGTGCCAACGGCGCGCACGTGGAGATACCCACTTACCTAGGCGTTGAAGAAAGAAAAAGAAGAAAAAACCAAGAGTCTCTTTCCTTTTGTCTTCTCTTCACTCGCTTTCCTTTTTTGAGATTTGTTCTTTCTTGCTAGACGTCCATCCTTTGCTAGCTTGGGGACGGAGTTTTCGAGGGCGATGGTGATGATAACCCACAATCCACATTTGAGCAGACACCCGTGGACCGCAAAATGCACACCAGAGATGTCGGGCCGTGGTGGTCTCCTATAGATCAGACAGGACCATCAAATCAAAATTAGATACCTAGGTACTTTTTCACATACAGGTTTGTTGTTCGTTTTGAAGTTGAGATGACTGATCAGGAGCAAACCCGGCGACTGGCGTACATAGGCAGACATGGTGATTGCTGCTACCCTTCTGAAGAGTGTCACAGGTCAAGCAAACAATTCATCGTTGCCAGAACCGTAATCGCAGTGTCGAGTGGAGCATATATAGCCCATCTCATGTCATTCCCGTCGAATCAAGCGAGGTCACCGGTGTGTCCGCAGGAGGGGTGGCTTCATTGGCAAGTTGGGCCCCAGAGCCCCTAGACCATCTGTCCCATCAGTTGACGTGCTTGAACCTTGATAATATAGAGACAGCACCGCCGACGGGGTAAACAGCATGCTATGAGCAAAGAAGCTGCGAGCACGACCTGAACGCGTGCTCTGCAAATTCAGGTACATGTGCTAGATGTGATTATTTATTGATTACGTTGACCAATCTCATCATCTCCGTCTTCACGTCGAATGCTTCAATGTGTTGTGGCATTCAACCCAAGACCCGCCAATCTTCAACGCTCTGTTCGTATCTTGGTGTGGAGCACTTCACCTCGTTCACAATCCAAGGAGCAACGTTGTGGTTCTTGCTGCTGGAAGCATGATCAGTCCCTGGCCTCGTCGGTGGTAAAAGTATATCGCTTCGTCCTCCCTTGGGCGATTGACAGTCCGTGGTGCTCTTGTTGAGCCTGGCACGGACTACAACCTGTTGTTTCCATCCCCGGTAGAGTGGGCGCAGTGTTGCGATCGATGTAGAAATAAGAAGAAACGAGCCTTCAGCAGCATGTGTCATGTCGAGGAACACGATGGGATCTGCAGTCGTCGATCAGTCGGAAATCTGTAGTGCTGGTTGGGGTGGTGGGGCGTCTCCGAGGGAGCATGTACAATCAGAAAGACCACTCACATGAAGGATCTGTGCTCATCATTGATCCCAAGCTGGGAAAGAGGGAGAATTTGTACATCGATATAGCAAAGCCAACCCAGCTGATGCTCAAGGACACAGATACGCCGATGCGTGTTCTGAGCGGCATGTTTAAGCGCATAATGAGAGGAACTGGGTACAGGGCGCAGAGGAAGTCCAGGCTGGTGGAGTAGGCATAGGTGAGATATGCAAAGTCGAGGTATATACTCGGGTCTTCGCAGGTGCCTCCTTCGATGCTCCTGTCCCACTGATATGCTATCGGCCTGCACTGCACAAGCCCCCAAATCATCAGCCCTATGACTGTGGCCTGAGAAGCGAGTGCAAGGCCCCAAAACATGACCGTGGTCTTGGTCCCATAGTTGGTGATACGTTTTAGCGTGGTGATGATGGCGAACTTGGGCGTCGTGCACATCCACGGTGTCACTGCACTCAGAATGGCACTCCACTTCAGAGACTGCACCTGATTGGTGGGGGAGAGCTTGTCGTAATGTTTCCCTACGCCGTACGGGACAGCGATGGAAAGCAAGACGCAGTAGATCAAGAACAATAAGAGGCATGCGATGGTAATGATATCGTCGGCGTATATACCACCTCCCAGGCGAGGGCTGTACTGAAGACGGCAGTAGACTCGTAAAGCGACTGTAGCTATAGTTAAAAATACATGTTAGCACCACATTCAGGCCTGGGTCCTGGTAGCTTCTTCCTATGCTTACTGGCCGTGGCAGCGAACAAAGCCCAGCATACCTTCTGCGAAAGGCTGCCGAGATCATCGATATCCCACACCGACATGTTTAGTATAGACCGCCAAAAAGGCAAGAGCACCAAGAACAGTAGTGATGTCAACCTAGGAGGGAAGGAAAAGGGACAAGAGGGAAAAAGGAGCGTCGGGAGTACTCGTCCATCGCTCTCGCAACCTTGGCAGGCGAGAGAGTCTCTGCATTTATCACGAAAGGCTTGAGCGTTTACCCCTGGAGCTATACGAAGACTAGAAAAGAGTCTCCCCACACCTACGCCGGGACTCTGTGAATATTTACTGCCGGCGCACAGTCGTCTCTGAGCATTCTAGGACTAGCACCGTGATGCTAATCCGACAGCGCGGCACGCGTGATTAGTGACGGCGCCGAGGGCCACGTGTGGTGGCTTGAAGATGTGCAACTAGGTTGGTTTTAGTTTGTGATCTCGCCCGTCCCATCCGCAAACCCGGGTCAGGCGCGGGAAATGTATGGTGGCTTGGCCTTCTGGGGTTGACATCAAAATCGAACCCGGGCGTTTCGCACCCGCCCCGCGCGTCCGTGATCATATGATT
This sequence comes from Dendrostoma leiphaemia, assembly GCA_026120015.1. Taxonomy (NCBI): domain Eukaryota; kingdom Fungi; phylum Ascomycota; class Sordariomycetes; order Diaporthales; family Erythrogloeaceae; genus Dendrostoma; species Dendrostoma leiphaemia. Next base: position 18,041 of record JALRMF010000558.1, read on the forward strand.
GGGCACTGCTGTGATGTTCCCAATTTCTGGAGGCGGACCAGTATCGGGCGGACCGCCAAATCGTAACGCCGAGCATCCATAGTTAAGTACTCGCTCAAATAGGCATGGACGCATGACGGGGGTGCCAACATCACTGCGAAGACCGTTTTCCAGAGAGCCGAACTAGTGCACCACGATGCAGACTATCCAACCCACGCGTCTGGTCTTTGGTTTAAAGAGTTGATGTCGGAGGCTGGTGCGGTGTTTGAACGACAGTTCAGAGATCCCTTGCGCAGTTTGTCAGCCTTTGTCATACATATGGTCAACATGCTCACAGTCATTGCTTGTTACCTAGGTATATATAGAAGGCATCGCATCGGCTTGCCATTTGCCTTGACGGATTCCTTGAAGCGAAAACACTCACTCATCAGCATCGCGACGGCATATCCGTTTCATGCTTGTGCGCGAGTTCCGACAGACGCCAATATTTCGGACACTAAAAAAAATATATATGCCTCGAGCCCAGTCGAGAGGGCTCATCGTTGTAGGCAGGACCTACTTTCGGGTTCCATACCTATTCCCCAACACTAATTTAAACACTGTGCTTATTAGATTATTTTACTATGCGCACCCTAACGTGCTATTAAAAGAGATTTAATATATAATTTTAACTTTGTATATATTATAACCCATTTAACATATAGGTCACAAAACAGGCCAGCGAGCTAGAAACGGGCGATAAGGTCTAACACCCTGCCCAAAACATCTCTTATATAAGATGTATAAATAAACACAAATAATATAAAGCATATAACTCTATAATACAACTAGGGTTAGATTATGCCTATATAAAATTAGCATATAGGCAATATAAGCAAAAGACTGCCTATGCTGCCTAGCTATATAAGCAAACTATTAAGACTAAAGAGCCAAATATATATTTAAACACATTTCTTACTATTAGATAAATTTAATAAATAGCTCTTTAATTATTAATCTAAATATTTACCTCTAAGTAGCTTTATTGCTAGTAATTATTTGCTAGATATAAAATAATAGTATTTTTATACTATAATTAGTATACTCTTTTAACTATTTCTGCTAATATAAACCCTTTAGCACTCTAAAAACCTATAAAACCTAGCAATAATTATTACATTTTAACGACTTTTGTTTAAAACAGCTTAGTATATATTAACTAAATAATATAAAAATATAATAGCTCTTTAGACTTTTATTTTATTTAATGTTAAAAACAATAATCTTACTATAGCTTAAATAATTAAGCAGGTTAGCTACCTTAGTTAGGAAATCACCCGCTTATAAGCTATTTAAAAAAGCAAATCTTATAAAATAAATAAACTAGGACTTTATAACAGCACTAAAAAAACTCTCTAGGGCTTTTTTACTTATAATTGTGCCTACTTTAAGCATAACGCTAACTAGTTTACTAAAGACAAAGAAAAAATCCTCTTCTTTAACACTTACCTTAAAGAAAACGCCGCTAAATAGTTTAAACTAACCTTAAAGGATTACTTAGAAAATAGCAACTAAAATTAGAATAATACGACTATAGAAGCTTTTAGCAGCTATAAGAACTATAAGAAACTTTTTAAGGAAACTTTTAGTAACCCTAACAAAAAGCGCATTATAAAATAACAACGCTATAAGCTATAATAAACTAAGTTAGCCTTAAAATATGCTATTAGTTTCTATTAAGTTTTAGCATATTTAAGATAAGAAGATAAGCTAATAATGTCCTAGTTTTACAAAAGATTAAAGAACAAAGTTAAGAATAAACTATTTAAATAAAACTAATTTAAAAGATTTGCTTAATATATTACTATAGCTGTATAAATTGATAATTGTTTATATAAACAATGATAGGAATGTAATAAAAAAGGCAACGGCGCACTATGGAAATTTTGCCCATAAGCCAATACCAGCAAGCGTTACTAACTATAATAATAATTTAATAATAATATAGCTATTAGCAAAACAATATACTTAGGCCTTATAAAATTAAAAGCTGTTAATAAAAAGCTACTAGGCAAATGCTTTAACTGCAGCAAGAAAGGATATTTTGCATAAGAATGCCGCTAACTAAAAAAGCTATAGAAATCTATCTCTAAGAGATAATAACAACTTAATATACTTAGAAAAGTATACTTTACTAATAATATATACTTTTATATTAAGATACAATAATTTAAAAGATTACCTAGACTAAAACAACGTCCTTGGAACCTACTCCTTTTAAAATAAATAATAAACTTTGTTAACTATAAAACCCTTTACTAGGCTTTCTATTACGACAATAGCTGCATATTATACTTTTTAGCAAAAAAATCCGCAAGATGGTTTTTTTAGAAACCTAAAAAGTCACAATAGCTAGCTATAGAAAAACGCAGACTACTTTATAATACTATTATTTAAAACAACAATTTAAATTATTTTATAAACCTACTCAACTGTACTCTTAAAAAAATAAATAATAACTTTAACAACCTAATACTTTTATATATAACTAAATAACAAGAGAAAAATAAAACTATAATGTAATAGCTTATAAAATAAAACTATTAACTAAATAACTTACCAAAATTTGCTATATTAGACTCAAAATGCATTATAAAAGGCACTAAGGTTAAATACTTTGTATATAAAATCAGCTTGTAGGAATTTCTCACCTATATGCCCCTGTAAAAGGCAACAGCAATGAAATATAAAAACTTACAAATTAGCCCTCTTTACAAAAATCACTATAAACTTAGATAAATCTCTTATATATACTACAACTGCAAAACACACTTTATTAACAAAGCTAAATATAAATAGTTCTCAGCATAAGAATTTAACCAAATCATTTAAGCAGTCAAAAAATTATAGCTATAATTTTGTAAAATTCTTAATAAACGGCATTACAATGCATACGTTAGCTTACCCAAAGATTGCCCAAAAGCATATATTAATAAAAAGACTATATAAAAGTAATATACTATTATTAACTATGTAATTTATATAAAATAAAAGACTTGCAATTAGCACTAATAAAAAGGTAGTTAGCTTTTATAAGATTTGCTAGAGTATATTAGCAAACAGCACCTAAAAGAATAAAATTGCTTATAAGGGATAATAAATAATTAGAACCTTTATAGTCTTTATATATAACAAACAATGCTAATTATGCATATATTATCCTTAGAGTAAAGATTAATAAAAAAAACTATAGCATACTATTAGATAATAGCGCTTAGGAAAACTTTATATCTTTAAATATTACTAATAAAAACTAAATTATATAAAAATAAAAGAAAAAACCTTATTAACTTAGCATTATAAAAAAATAGGCAGTAACTTATAAACAAGGTATAATTAATATAAAGACTAATTATCTTTTAATTTTAATCTAAAGATAAGTTACAATTATATCTTTTAACATTATAAATATAGCATAATATAAGCTAATCTTAGGATTTTCTTAGCTAAGAGCTAAGAATTCTTAAATTAATTAAACTATTAACGTGGTTATATATTGAGCGACACAGAACATCGAGCGACACACTTTTCACTATATCTACCCCTTAGATTGACTAAAACTCTATATAAACGCTATAAATCAATTAAAACTACTTGAAATCATTATTATTATCTATTTCCTTAGCTTTTAAATATGTTTGCGCATTATGGCCGGCCTTGCGATAGATCTTACAGTGCCTGCCACCTACTCGCCTACATTTTAACAGACTACCATTTTTACCCTCTTTTTCTAATTGCTTATCTACTATACCTTTCTTTGCTAGAAGTCTCTTTGCATTTCATTTGGTAAAGCCCTCTTTATCTTATAATCGAGTTCTTTTAGCTCTGCGGCGCTTACTAAGCGCCTTATTTGCCTTACGAAAAGTTTAGTTCTTTAATTGTATAAGGGTGACCTAGTGAGCAATTGCTTGTATAGCCTTAAAAAGCTAGTTAATAGCCTCTAAAATTAATATTAGAGAGCTATTTTAATAAGCAGAGATTTAACTTTTGATAAAATTAGTTTGTAATTTAGCCTTAGTAGGGTTGTATAGCGTTTAAGAGACCCATTAGTCTAATAGCTGCAGAAAAGTTTACAGCGGTAATAATATTGATAATATTACATTAAAGCAAGAGAATATAGCATTTAGGTTAAGAGGGATAAGTTTAGCCCTTTTAAAACTTTTTAAAATATTATCCTTGGTTATTATATTAAGGTAAGCGTATTTAAATGCTAAAAAAAACTCGTCTTTAGTAATATAGTAAATATGCGCCTTGATAAGCACATTAATTTAGTCGCTATATCTTAATTTTAAAGTGTTAAAATAGTTTATATTTAAAGGCTGTGTTAGATAAGATAAATGCAGAGGCAAACAAAGTGGAATAATTTTATTTTCTTTGCAATATATTTTAAACTCTGCGTTAACGTAGCTTTTATGGCTATTTAGAACAAAGAGCCGATATACACCTATTGTACGTAGCTTAAAAAACTGATTAAAATACTGCAGCTATTTAATACTTGTTTTATTATTGATCCATTTATTAGAAATTATTTTAATAATTTAATCGTTTAAAAACTTAGCCTAAGTATACTAGTTGGCAAAATAGTTTTTGCCCTAAACCACTAAAAACGGCAATATTATATATTTATTATCGCTTATATAAACTATTGCTATTGCCTATTTCTAATTGCTAGGCTACATTGATTTTAGCTTTTTAACGCATTTAGCGCGTATAACTATCGTAAACAACTAAATTATGCCTATTATAAAGCCGGTCTCGTTAAAGTTATAAGTGTCGCAATCTTACACTCTATACTTAGCCTTTATATTTGCATATAGGCAAAACTAGTCGCCTAAAACCTTTAAATCTTTGCAGCGAGCTTTTTAGTAGTCATAGGCGTAATTAATATATGTTTTAAGCTTAGGGCGTTGTATAATAAAGCAATATAGCTAACGCGTCTCGACGCGCCCTTTGCTACGCGCCTCAAAGAGATAGTTAGCTATATCTCCCATATCAGCGATCTAGAGCAAAAACCCTCATGCATCTCAATCTAAAATATATTTAACAATCGCTTTCTTTTTTAACTCAATTAGCATGGTCTTATTTAAGCGTATTGTTGAGCGCAATGTTCTGCCCCTTATACGATAGCTAAAGGTAGCATAAAGAATGTTATACAGCGCTGCAGCGCGTCTTTAGCTAATTTTTTTTAATAACTTAACCGCTTTTATAATAAAAATAATACGGCTTTCTTTTAGGGCAAATTCTATAAGTGGTTGTAGAAAAATAATGCGCTAAAGTGGGTAGGTAGCGTAAAGTGGAAAAGTATGTCGCTTAATATCCTATATCGCTCAATATACAACCACGTTAGCTAGATTTCTTAGAAATAAGCTATATTTAAAAAATAGTTGCAATTAAAAGCAAAGGAAGAAATTTAGTTACTAAGCATAATTTAAAAAATAAGCATTTAAACAAATTTAATAATATTTTTATAAAAGGATAAGCTAGAGAGCTTAGATAGATAGGGAAGAATCTAGTAAATAATAAGCATAATAAGGTTTTAAGCTATTAATAGATTAGAAATATAAAGAAATAAAAACTAATTAAAAAGATACAAACCTTCTTAAAACAGCAATAAGTTAATAATAAAAAAAACAACTTTTTATAGCAATAAAATTGCAACTTATAATAAACTAAAGAATTAAAACTAAAAAAAAGCAAAATAAGCTATAGCATTATAAATATAGCACTAAAACTTAAATATAGATAATATAGCGCTTAATAATATATCTTATACTTTATATATAGCAAAGTAATAAATATAAACATTAGACTACTTAGCATACTAATAAAATACTATAACTTTAAAAAAGTATTTAAAAAAACATTTAACAATAATATAAAAATCTCTAAACACAGTTAATAAGATTATAAAATACCCCTTAAAAAAGAAACAATGCCAAAATTTCATAAAATTTATAAACTTAACAAAAAACAACTCAAGGCACTTAGAGACTATCTTAATAAAAACTTACTAAAAGGTTATATTTAACTATTACACTTGCTAGCAAGATACTTAATCTTATTTATACTTAAAAAGAACAGCAAACTTAAATTATATATAAATTATAAACAGCTTAACAATATTATTATTTAAAATTAATACTCTTTACCCTTTATTAAGAAACTTAAAAACTAACTTTAAAACGCATAATAGTTTATAATACTTAACTTTAAAAAAGCATATAAGCTTATTTAAATAAAGAAAGGAAAAAAATAAAAAACAGCCTTTAAAACTTAATA
>JALRMF010000559.1:0-24302 GCA_026120015.1 Dendrostoma leiphaemia
ATATATTTTAATAAAAACATAAAAAATCCCAATAAGAGAAATAATAAACAAAGGTGCTTTACTTAAATTATGCTTTTTAACAAAAGAAATACTAATAAGGTTAATAAAAGACTAAGTGTTTATGTTAACCTTTACCTTAACTAGTAATAACTTAAACACTTTAATATAAGCCTTTATAGTTATTATTATAGCTACTAAGACTAATGTCTTAAATGTTTCTTTAGCTAGATTATCTCCTTTATTTTAAATTATAAGGGCTTCTAGCCCTTATAATTATTATTAAATGCTTATAATGCTATTTTTAAAAATAATTTAATTAGCTTGCCTTTTTTTATTTAGGCAAATATTAGCAAAGTAATCTAAAGAGTTATAAACATAGCATTAAGGTTTTTTATCCTAGCTGCTAAACAAGTTTTTATTATTACTATTTCCCTTAACAATTTAATTTAATAGAAATTTCTTTCTATTAAGGTTAGATTTGCTATAATAATTTCCACAGCTTTAACCACTATAACTACTATAATTACTATAATTAGTATAATTCTCTTTTAAGCCTTAACCTTGGCCTTTAAAACCTTAGTTATTTTTAAATTATAAAAAATTATTAAAATTATAGTATAATGCATCTTTAGATTGGTTAAAATCCTTAGAAAACTTATTTTTTTTACAATATTTTAACACCTTAAATAATATATTGCTTAAGAGATTAATTTTATATTATTTTTAAAGCTTTTCTAAAATAGCCTACTAGTAATTATCAATAAAATTAACCATTTTCTATTGCTTTATAGGCATTTTTTAATTAGCGTAAATATATATAAGCTTGCTTTTTAATTATAGCTAAAGCTTATAAAAAAAGGTTAAAGCTTATTGCTTATTAGTTAAATATAGCTTTATAGAGAATTTTAAAGCTTTTAAAATCTTATAAAATCATTATAGTATTTAGGCTTTATATTGTTTAAGTTTATTAATTTGCTTAGATACTATAAGTCTTTAATTATTATAGTTTTTTTAAAATCTAAGAGAATACTTTTATAGCTTATCTTAATTAAACTTATATTAGCTATAAAGCTTTTTATTTTCTTAGGCTTTGCTTTAGCAGTAAGCATTTTATTAGCGTTAGGCAGTTAGCTTAAAAGTATTATAAGCATAGATTGCTTTATTAGTTAAATTATCTAGCTTTCTTAGTACTGCTTTTTAAGCTATTAAGACTTTAAATCTCTAAGTTTAATATTAGTTTATAGTGTAATTAGCAGGGAGTTTTTTAATAATAAGGTTTAGGTTTTTTGCTAAACTCTTATTTTTATTATTAAACAAAGCTTAAATTATTTGCTTAAAGGTAGTAAGTTTATTAAATAAAGGTTTATTAAGTATCTTCTTAGGCTATTATCTTAAGCATATACTATTTAAGTTAAATAACTTTTCTTAGAGCATTTATTATTAGATAGCCTAATACAAGAACTTTTTTTTATTAAAGGTATTAGTGCTTTGTTTTATTTGTAAAGGTATCTTAGGTAGTAATAAAGAAAGATTTAAAATTATTAAATATAAAAGATTACTAGGCAAGATAATTATACTAGTTGTAGAGGAAGAAAAGATTAATTGCTTAGGTGTAGCTGCTGTACGAAACTAAATCTTAAAAAGGAAAGAGGAAGTGCCAGCCTTTGTACGGCCTTGCCAAAGGGTCCTTATAAGGCCTCGGCAAACCCTAGCCCTGCACTTCACAACCAAACCTCTTTGGCCTTGGTTGTAACACTTTAATATTAATATTAACTTTTTTTTTTGTTACTTATAAATTTATTTTAAATTTTTTATACTATTAAAGTAGCAGTAAAAACCTAGCTTAGCATTATTACTAAGCTATTAGTTTATATCTTTAGCATACTATAAATAAAATCTAGTTATAAAGATTAGCATAATACCTTTTCTTGCAAGATTTTTGTAGCATTACTGTTAGCAAACTGCTTTAAAGGTAAACTATCTCTTTTACTTTGCTATTTATAATTAACTAATTTAACTATTAATTAATATTAGTAAGGTTTTACTTGGTTAAATAGTATACTATTAGGTTATATAATATATTTATTTATTAGTGGTAGTTAGAAGGAAGGGAGGCTATTTACGTTGAGAAACGAGGCTATGGAAGGTGGCTTATGTCCCCCTTTGTTCTGCACTAGCCGTGGCCGGCTAGCGCCGGTCCGCGGCGGACCGGTCCTCCAATCAGACAAACGTAGGCCCGGTCTTTCCTTCCAGCTATAAACCTACACAATCAGCTATATGTTTTATTGTAGCTTTTAGGCAATGCAGATTAATTTAACTAGTACCGCGGCTTTTAGCCGTTAGTGTTAAACTTTAAAAGATTAAAGTTTTAGGTATATATATATTCTAACTTAGCTAGCTAGCTAGCTAGCTAGCTAGCTTATATATACTTTACCTGTAATAAATTATGTAGTTTTTATTTAAGTAAATTATTTACTAAATAAACAGTTGCTAGTTATTTACACTAAAAATTAACTTAAACTAATTATAATTGCAAAACTAGCTATAACTTTAATTAAAGTTTATTTTAAAGCTTTAATCTTTATATATTATTCTTATTACAGCAGTAGCTTTTATATATATTTTAAGTAAAAGTTCTTATCTTTTATAGTTTAAATTAAATATAAAGCTAAGTTAATAATTTTATATATATTAAGTTTTAAAAAGCTTTTTTTATAATAATAGCTTATTAATTTTGTTTTTATTTTACATTTTTATTTTATATTTATACTAAAGTATAATATATAAGTTAAGTTTTTTAAAAGTAAAAATGTTACTATTTTATAAAGCAACTTTTCAACGCTGATTAAAAATATAGTAAATTCTTTTAGCTAGAACAGTTTTGCCGTTGATTTAGTTTAGGGTGCATTTAGCTTACTAAAGTGTTTAAATTGGCCCATTCTCCCATGTGTGAAATGAGCTGAGGAGTACCGCAGTGCTCAGACGCTCCGGCATACCGCCGAACACGTTGGGAAAAGAAGGGCGCTCAACTAATTGCTGCAGGGTGCCATAGCCGGTAAAGACGTCAGCCGGCTCATCATTCGGTTCATTCCTGCTGCAGAGTACATAAGTACTGCCACTGGCGGAGTTTCTGAGACTCGGGCATACCAGAAGGTACATAGACGCAACGAGCTACACCTGGACACGTATGAGCGGCTTATCGATTTCTCGGCTAGGGGACTGGCTGGTTGACCGTCTGGTTGACCGTCTGAGATTGTCTGAGGAACTGTCTGATGAACTGTCTGAGGGACAAGCTGTGCCCACTCCGGCTATAGGTATTCACTGTCCATAATTTGAGATTACCTATGGTATGCATTTACATGTATTACTTCCCCTATACGACTGCTTACACTGGCGGGGTGGTCTTTTCCATGGCCGTGTGACCGCTGTGACGTACCATACCTACCTAGGCAGGTATTCAGCCTTTATTCATTTTTATGTATATTTTCCTTATTTCAATCTTCGGGCCGACAGCCTCAGTTGTCGTCACCAAGCAACACGCACCATGAGGCAATTCCACCTCTCTTCACAGCTATTGTGGGAGATAAAAGACTTGATTTGGGAGAGCTCCAGATGCACATACCGAAGCCGTGGCCTCAAGCGTATCACGCTCGGCTGTGCTGTCAAACAAGACATCTAGGCGAGGACGGGTCCATAGGACCGAACACCAGAGCTCGGTTCCATGTATACTCCGCCCCGGAGGACCGCGCCGAGCACCATGTGCAAGTGAAGCGCGATTTCGTCTCGACCCCGTCCCTCTTACCAATAACCTACCGCCTGTCATCCGATTTGCCAGGGCTGCCTACCACGGTCGTCGGCCTACACAACCCGTCCACCTCCGCGCGCTTCGTCACGCCATCGACGCCGCCTCTGCCCTGGTCGTCTTCCAGCACGGCTGGCAGTGGCCGAGCCGTGTCTACCGCGCCGGCATGTGTCGTCGGCGCTCCATCTTGAGCCTCGTAGTCCGCTGCGCCATGTCGGCGTCCAGTGGCTCCCGGGGCCCACGCAGGGGCACTGCGTAGGCACCGACAAACACGCGGGATGGTTTTACCAGTTCAACTCTTTGGTCGGTTTTCCGAATCTCTGGGGCCGGTCTTGCCGCGTTATATGGGATCGTGGAGCCTGAACATCCTGGAGCATTCCCAAGGCGACATGGCGCCCCAAGGAAGGAAGACGATGGCACTCTGTCTCGGGTGGCGAGCAAGACGACTTGGAGCTCTTTCTGGGGGTTTACAAGAACACCGCTGAACAGGGCGAGGGACCACGGTTCTGGTATAGCAGCCGCGAGTATCTTGGCTTGGATGCGAACCAGGCAGCTGACTCCGGGGGACTTGAGAAGGTTGCAGAGCTATCTAGGTACTAAGAGCGGTGCAGGAACATTTTGTCCCCAGTGATGAAGGGGGCTATGACACGTATGTTACAGCGCTGAGATGTATGGTGCTTTCATGGAGGCAGCACAATTCCGTCGAACACAGGTAGGCTGTCTCTCGAATGCGTTGACCTTTCCCAGATAAAGTAGGAGCCTAGATGTTAGAGACGTCAATAAATTGGTACACTGATGCTATCAGTGTATCCGTGGACCTGGGCTCTCACAGCTGAGCCCCCGGCCTGTTAGGCTGAAAAAGGAACACCACCGTGCCATTGAGCCAGTACACGCTTGCTAGGCTTACCTAGGTGTACTTGCATTATATCAAGTCCACTTCCTGTTATCACGATGAGATTGATCCTCACAAAATAATGGAACATGGGTCAAGTGCGGAAGCGACGTCTGTTCGCTCAAACTGCTTGATCTGGCTCCCGGACAACACTCATCACAGTGGGCAGCTCGTCTGGCTTCTCGGAGCCTCAAAAGAGCACAGAACGCGATACAAGCACGTATACCGTGCGGGACATCATATCAGCCCTACGCTGGCCGCATTTGAGGGATGTCCGCCTCAAGCTCGCCCCTGGGATGTAAATCAGCCCACCCGTGTAGAACTTAGACGGCTCGATCTGGAGGACATTGCGGGTATTCTATTGATTTCTTGGCCGAATTGGATAATAGAGAAGCCCCACCCCCCCCCCCCAATACGGCGCTTTCCTGTCAGCTTTGTCATAGCAGGTGGCTGCGGCCGCTATCGCGAGGAGGCTTGCTTAATGATTTTCATTCATAAGAGTAGAAATCGCTGGGCTTCTATGTGCTCTTCGCTGTGTAGAAGATCTATCCTATCTGCAATGCATGCCAACCCTTCTATGCGCTGCGTCTACATGCTTCTATCTACGTCCGCGCAAACGCCTGAAATGCTCCGATTACGTCTGAATAACCCCTCTATCTAGCTCGCTGTCCAAGTCGGCACGACCTTCTTCAGGAAATTCATAAACTTAAAAAGCCCCACCGCATATTCCACGTTGTCCTCCGGGTCGACGACCCGCTGAGGAAACGCGATCCCGGCGCCAAAGAGCGCTGGTATTCTCTCGCCGCTCTCCTTGTCGGCAAACGCGCCCGTGTCGTTGTCGAACCGGGGCGCCACCGTCCGCCCGTCGACCCTCATCTCGGGCAGTGCGTTGACCTTGTAGCCGATGGCCTGGCACGCGTGCGTGCAGTCGGCCAGCTCCCGCCGGTACGTCTCGGTCTCGTCGCTGGCGCTCGTCGCGACCTTGACCAGGTGCCGCGAAACGGACGACGACGAGAGGACCTCGGGCTCGAGGTTCTGCCGCGCCCAGTTCGCCACCTCGCCCTTGAGGCCCGTGTTGTCCCGCAGGATCCAGCCGTCGCGCTCCTCGGCGTAGCGCAGGGGATGCCGGGTGAACCACTTGATGCGCAGGTGCGGGTGTGTGGAGCTGGCGAGGTTGGAGAGGTTGCGGAGGACCAGGATGGCGGAGTGGGAGGCGCCGATGACGCCGATGGTGGTGGGTGCGTCCTGGGGGAGGGTTTGTGAGAGGAGGGTCGGTGAGAGGGCTGTGTCGAGGTGGATGGAGGTGAGGTGGGATACGGGCAGAGAGCCTTCGATGGGTTGAGAGCCGGTGCAGAGGATGAGGCGGCTGGCGTCTATCTGGGTTGGCTCGGATGAGGCGTCTGAGGGTGAGATGGATACGGTCCAGGTTGACTGGCACATCGTTAGGCGAGAACTGGATACGTTGAGGGGAGGGACCGTGCATCTTACATTGGACCACGAGGCGTCCGTGACTTTGCCCCTGTGCTTGAAAACCTCCTTCCTCTCGTCAAGGCCATTGGTCAACATCAAACACAGGTCCGCCGCCTGTGCAATGTGACACGTCTTCTCCGGATCCAAACTCAAAAGATGGCTCATAGCATTGGGCTCAGGCGTCTCCTTGGCGACATTCCTGAATGCCTCGACGCCCTCGGCATACTTGGTGAAGAACTTGACCTTGGTATTTCTGTGACGTTGAGTCAGTATCAGTTGCTCGCCCTTCGCAAGGGGAAGACATGTCTACAACTCACGAGGGTACCTCGCGGTAATATTTGTTCAGCCGCCCGCCATCAAACTCCTCGTCTACCCACAATAACGGCTTCTTCTCCGACTCGAGCAGGTTCCCCACGACGCCAATGCCGCCGGCGCCGGCGCCGACGACCACGGCCTCGTACTTGCGGTCGCTCGAGTACATCCTGGTCCAACCCTGGGACCCGTGGAACTGACGCGGAGGCGTGATGCTACCCATCTCTGCGGTGATAATTCTGTTCGCACGTGTACTTGTTGCAGGTAAGATATTCTTGGTGTTGCCGGTCACCGGTCTTCTCGCGGTGACGGGAAAGGCTGCTGAAGTTGTGTATCGGTGGCGAGCCTTGCTATTGTTGTTGTTGTTGTTGTTGTTGTTGTTACAAACGTAATGGTAGACACAGGCTCGACGTCCTTCAGACCTTACCACAAGGCGTGGAAGGGACGCCCGGGCGGGCGTGGCCGCCGTTATTAATGGCATGTTTTGGGGTTTACTTATCGTCGAGGAGACGACAACCCTGTTCTGATTGCCCACAAGGTGTGTTGATACGTACGTACTCGATTACTGGGGCACGTATGTACGTACTGGCGCAGGTGGTACGGGCGCGGGTGGGCTCCGCCCCTCCGTGGGCTGGGAATAGATTCTGGAAGGACTCGAGTGCCGTACGGGGATCGTGTCCCTGGCGGGGCCAAGTTTAGGGACCAGGTGCGGTCAGGCGGAAGGTTCCCCGGGCCGGGCTGTCACGATGTCAGGTGTTGCAGATTGCAGACGCGCCAGATGTGATTTGATCCTCGGGACCCGATACCGATAGCAGAGGTGCCAGGTGGTGCGGATAGTGCGACGAGGTGCAGCTGTCGGCGTGGGATCTACCTGGCAGAAAGGGGGATGCTCAGGGGGGGGAGGGCACGAGTCTGGGTGTTGTGGTGCTGTGGTGCGGTGCGGTGATGCGGTCTTGCTCAGGAACTGGCGGTGGATTTGCAAGACCGGGTGCAGATGTCGTGATACGGCAGTCGCAGGTTTTGGGGCGGGTCACGTGGAGATAAGATCGAATAAGAAGCATGCAGGGCCATGCAGAGGCATGCAAGAAGGCCAGTCGCTCGGGTGGGCGTCCACTGGTGACCGATATTTACTCCGCGTGGTGAGTTTTTCGTCCCTGTCGTGGGACGGCGATTGGAAAATGTCGACACATTGTGAGCCGACGTCAGAGTTCAGTTTTTCTTGTAAAATTTGGGGATTGTTGCCCCCCTTCCCCCGAAAAACTGGTCGAATCATTCATTGCTGGCGGCGAAGTTTGGGGTTCGGGGCTACTTCTCCAACATGCAGGCTGACTTCGAGACCGCCCAGAAGGGTATCACAGGTAGGGGACACCCCAATGCCCAGCCTGCCAGCCCTTCGGCTCGCCAGGGGACCCGGCACATGCCCCCTGGGTGACGTGCAGCTCTCCCGCGCGTTCCCGCCCCTGGCACACCCTTGGCAAGCCTCAGCTGAGCTTGACAACCTACACGTTTTTGTCATGTCATGGCTGAGGTGTTTGATTGTGCCGATAGTACCGTAGACGCAGATAATTGAGGCCCGTCCTTCCTCCCAAATTGCCGTGTCTGGCAGACCACAAACTTCAGTCCCAGTCACAGCGACGTAAACTGACTGTGACTCCGGCTTTGACGGGCGCAAAGAGGAGGACCTCGGGAGGCTTGGCTGTGGACCCAACGTCGATACCCTTACGCAGCAAGTAAGGCATGGTAGGCCTTTCCATGGCGTTGCAGCGGCTCCCAAGGCCTGTCGCTGATACTACCGCCTGCGAATAGCGAGGGCTCAACCTCTGTCATCGCCACGTAGATGGTAACGGTTGCTGCTCTCGAGGTATCGTGGGGCTCAGCCCCACGGCACGAGAGTTCTTGGCGCGGCTGGTGTTGTTGAGAACTAGTCGTTCTTCATGCTGCCGATGGGTAAGGGGAGTTTCTCGCTCGCCAGCTGTCAGCGGAGGACTCAGGTACTGGGCTGGGCTGGGCTGGGCTGGGCTTCCAGAAGCTTACCAAGACTGTCGACGGCTTGTGGGCAGACGCTGGCATCCTTCGATGATCGATCCCTCAAGTCAAGCTCCGTGTACGCAGGGCAGGGCGTGCCACGTGCGCCGTTGACGTTGACGCGCAGACAGCTTCTCGCGTGCAGCTTCCATCTATCAACGCACTTCCAGAGCGCAACTGCGTTTGGCAATGGGAGAATCGATCCCAATGCTGCGATGCAACACTCCGTTTTGACACGACATTGTAGCACGCCTAGAAGGCCGCATCATGGCCCTGCGTGGTGATTTTAAAGACAAAGCAGGTTCGTACCCTGATAACAGTTCCGCGTCGTCGTCAAAACATACTGATATGCCGACCCAGAAGCTCGGGCAGCTAGCTAACGAGCCTCTTTTGCCGCACCTGCCCAGCCGTTGGAACCCTCTCGGGCCGGCTGCTGAGTCATGTGTCTGTACGAACGTTGGGCCTGCGACTGGGGGCATGTCTTTGTTCGGCCGAATATGAAGGTCACCGCCATCAAGGTCTTGCATGATACGTCCTGGGCTATCGCCCAAGCGGCCAAGGCGAGGTCGACACACAACTTGGGTCGTGTCGTGTCTCGAGCCCATCAAATCTCAGTCCTATCGAAAGAGCAAGACTTCATGGTTTCAGAGGCGACAGAAAGTCTGTTTCGACCGCACCTTGGCTTGTACTACGTGCACAACGACGCTCGAAGCGCTCTAGAGCTCTGAAGGAGTGTCAGAAGGAAGGCCTCGGTCAGTTCCCTCACCTACATGGCCTCTGCCATCCCCCGAACAACCACACGAACCCCAACCCTCCCCCCAAACATGCACACACTTTCGCAACGACGGTCATTGAAAAGCTCGAAGGCGCTCAAGGAGGAATGGTGTACTGCCCTCGATTCTCGACGTGCGCCTGTGGATTCACCCTGCGGCCAGGCAGACTCCGCTCGACACATGCACTGAAGACTGTCCACTCGAGTCCCGTCGTCATCGATTTCACGCGGTGCGAGGTTTGTGAGATGGACTTCACGCGGCCTCTAGAGCTTGGACAGGCTGGACAACACGCGGGCTGTGAGTCTTCTACGCTACCTAGGTATGTACCGGCCGCCGCCGCGCCGGCAATCCGTGGGTGATTCATCAGGCTTTTTACAGCTGATTCACGAGGAAAGCATGGAAGTCATTCCTTCGATGAGGCAGAATCTCTCGAGAGTCTGCAGCCAGCCCTCAGAAACCACGGATGGCTGACGGCTTCTAAAGGTGAACGGTGATGGGAGGGGCGGTCACTTGGCGGAATGGCCACGTTGCGTTGGCCTGGAGCGGGCAGAGCACGCAGGAGCTGTCTAGGCCTCTTCCAAGAGGATTCGAGCCCGGGGACGCAGAGCTGGCGGACCGTGCGGACCGAGCGGCGACATACATGGGCCATGACATGTCGATGTCCTTGATCGCGTCAACACGTGATTGCGGATGTCGTGAGCTAGGAGAATTGAACCAGTGCCCCGTGCTCAAGATACTCCTGTCTGAGGCAGCGGAATGGATGGGAGCCGCGTATCCAGAAGGCTTGTGCTGGACGAACGCCATGAACAAGCTGGGTGCAAAAAAAGCCAAACCAGCAATGGGATGTTTTTTCCAAGGCTTGCTTCGGAATGAGGCGCACTTCAACGCTGGCTGGTGTACAATTCCTTCAACAACACCTACCCAGGTAGGTAGTGCTGGTTCTTCGATGGTTCGACACGAGACAGCCCGAACATTTTTGGCTTGTCCAACTAAGCTTCGGGTGGTGATTTGCGCGGATCGGTCTAAGGTCTAATTCGTCTACATAATAACTTAGCATCTCGAGTCTTGAGCAGCAATGCTAATTGTCCGCACCAGGAGTTGAACCACTAGGCTCAGCAGCGTTCACATGTTCTTCATGGTACCAATCACTTGGCCGTCTGCTCAGGGCTGAGCATCTTGTCGAGTATTTAGATGCGATTTCCCCCTCCAGACCTCTGAAATGTTTGCTGGATCCTTCCCCTTGTACGCCGTGTCCTGTTTCCCAATATCTGAGACGACTATCACCAGGACACGTCTCGCAGAGGACCGGCAAATTATACGACCCACGCAGAGAATTTGATATTACTCTATACCTCCCCCTTTTTCTCGAACGACTTTGCGGCATCGCTGTAGGTTGTTCCTTTCCTTCCCTGTCTCTGTTATGCTTTTGCATGTACAACAGCGCCGTCCATCTCGCGTGTCGTGTCGTTACACCTTTTCTCTTATCGCTCAAAGCCACCTGTACTTATGCAAGTCTGTCTTCTTCGACGGAACGTAGCCCCCTTTACCCCAGTGATTTTCCCTCGTAACACACCGAAATTCCAACCGTGCGGCTTAATTCCTCTACCATACTACTCAAGGGTCATGCCCAAATACCTCTTGATTCTATTCGACATACTGTTCTATCCTGTCTGGCATCCGCCTTCATGCTTTTCAACATGTCGTCGCTCTCCAAGAGCAATCATAGTCTGCTGACACTGCCATACAATAGCAGTGTCCGTAAAGTTTCTCTGTCCCACTACATCTTCCGTCCCTACGATCCCTTACCAGGCCCGACTGCTGCGACGCTCCCTTTCCCAGCACACCATCATGGCGTCGCCCCAACAGACCTGTCCAATTTGTGGCATTCCATGTCATGGCCGTCGACACCCCCAGGCCGGGTCTGTTCCGGTGATTATGGTAATACCGAGCGTACAGCCCTCAGATCCAAACGAGGACGGCCACGCGACACAGCCAGACGACGATGTTGACTCTGCTGGCTCTCCTTCGCCTCCTCCCTCATCCCCGTCTGCCGGCTCTCCTTCGCCTCCTCCATCCTCCCCGTCTGCCCGCTCGGGGGCGTCCTCAACGGCTCAGAACCCCGAGGACGGTTCCGAAAGTGACGACTCCCAGTCATCTCGGGACCCTACGGGCCGACAAGTACGGAGCAGTGCGCCGAGCCCATCGAGTCCCGAGCCCTCGGACGGTGGCTCCGGCTCCGGCTCGGGCTCGTCTCCGAGGCGGACGCCATCCCTGACCCCTGACGGCGCCTCCTCGTCGTCGAGCGGTCGGAGTGGTCCTCCGACACCCCGGGATGGCTCGCCGCTGCCGTCGCCTTCGCCGCCGGCTTCGGATGATGGAGAGGCCTCTCCTTCGTCTCGCCAGTCGACACCGGGAGCAGAGCGGGACTGGGACGCGGAAGACACCAAGCACTATCAGTTTCTTCACCATGGTCAACGTCGTGAGTTCTTGGAGCCTTTGGAGGTGGACGAAGATGTACCTCGGGGTTACGTTCGGGTCGATTGTCTTTGGGGCAGGCCGGTAGGAGTTCTCGGGATTCTCTTGGAAATGTCTCCCTGGCTCGTGGTTATGTTGGTCTCATTATTTGTGTTGATAATTTTGATGACTGGGGGGATTGTCTGGGCAGGCTAGGGTGACCATTAGCATCTGCCCCCTCCCCTTGTTTCTATGATTGAGACTTGGGGAGCGGCTGGAGTCTTTGGTATGGCGTTCAGGTGGCATGGAGTCGTCCATGGGAGGAACTAGAAGGGACTGCAAGGATACCTATTTGCATTTCGATACCCATTTGCATTACATTATTTGTTAGGACGAGACTCTTGGAATGTTGACAAGAATAAGCACAATGTTGGGCTCACGTAAATAATTACGGCTTGAATCCAGACACCGCATATGTGCTATGAACTCGCTGCCTGAAGCTGCCGTTCACTACCTAGGTACACATACGTATACCTAGGTACCTGAGTTGATATTATCCGCCCAACGTCGCTTCCACGCAACGCAACAGGGTTGCCCGTCGAGCAGGTTGTCTGCACTGGTCGGAAGCATCTGTATGGTTTGACATCAAGTCGTAAGGTTATCAGACCCTGGCATTGTTGCTGTGATGACGAAGGGAAATGTTTTTGTTGTTGAGATCATGTGACACACTACGCAATTAAGTACCATACACATCTTCAGGTGCAAGCGAGTGTAACCTAAAAAGTGCTCCATGAGCCAGTACGTCCATCAACAACGCCAATAAGCACAATCATATGAAAAGCAATGCGAGTTTCCACTTCCGCTATGTGCTACCAACAAGAGTGACTCACGATGAAAGTTTTATTGTGGCACGGCCAGGTGGTCCGTGCAGGGCCGCCAGCCAACGCCCACACCTATTTCCCACGGCCGTTAGGGCCGTGGCTTAACCTCACTTTCTTCCTTCTAGCCAGGCGCAATATAATCAACCCTTTTGCCCTTACATAGGTTATAAGCCTTTTTTCGACTGATTTTCACGATAACTCGCGATCAGCCAACCTTATCCTCTTTTCTATAGAAATTTCAGCAGCTTTTTAATTTTAACGGTTAATGTTAGATACAAAGGATCACTAGGCAAGATAACTATACTAGTTGTAAAGGAAGGAAGGATTGATTGCTTAGGTGTAGCTGCTGTATGGAATTGAATCTTAAAGAAGAGAGAGGAAGTGCCGGCCTTTGTACAGCTTTGCTAAAGGGTCTTTATAAGGCCTTAGCAAACCTTAGCTTTGTACTTTACAACTAGACCTCTTTAGCTTTAGTTGTAATAATTGTTTTTTTTCTAGTGGCGTTTGCTTTTAAATGCCTTTTTTGCAATCTTTAAGCTAAAATAAGCAAGAATAGTAATAGTAGCAATAGTGGTTAGTAATAAAGCTAGTAGCCTTTTTTATAGCTTTTTAACTAGTTACTTTTTATTTAACTTATTGCTTGGGTTTTAGCCCTTTTTTGCAACTTTAGTTGCTTTTCTAATTTTTTAGGTTTATTTAACTTTATATCTTTTTGCTTGAATTTTTTAATAGCTAATTTTTTTGTTAGTAAGTCAATCTCTGTATACGAAGAGGTTTGAATAGGGGGTGAAAACGAGTGTATTTGCTATTGTTGTTAATGATGTTTGGCAGAAGGAACGGAAGAGAAACTATCGTCGTACGCCAAAGAGATTAGGCGTATACGCGTACGGTTTCTTTTAATTGCCGTTGGGCTAAATCGGCCCGGCTAGCCATTTAGCTAGCTAGTTTTATTTAGTGGCTGTATGCCTCTGGTCTAAGGCGGACTAGGCTATTGCTATAGCTATTAACCTACACTAGCAGTTTTTTATATCGGCTCGTAACCCTTTGTTATATGCTTTGAAAGATTAGTTTAAAACTTAAGCCGTAGGCAATTAATTGCTTAAATAAGAAAGAAACGAGTAATAATCATACTATATAAAGGAAATACACTTATTGCCTAGTTTGTAGGCCTCTGAATAAAACCCTTTACTTATACTATTAACTTATTGTTGTTGACTAGGCGTTCCAGCGCTCTATTTAATGTAGCCTTTGTTATAGCGTCGGCAGGGTTGTCGTTGCTATTAACCTATTGTACTTTTGTGATCTTGCGCCGTTTGTATAATTAACGTAGAGCTATTATATTAATTATTAGCCTTTTTTCCCTAGTTATACTTAATTTAACTAGGCATTTATATAAAGAATATAAGTCTATATAAACGACCAAAGGCATTGTAGAAAGGCTAAGTTTATTGGTTATTAAGCGGAGCGTTGTCTTTATTAAGAGACTAATATTAAAAGCGTTAACGGTCTCGTAGATCTCTAACGCCAGAGAGCTCTAAGTAACCCTTTTGCACTTAGTGAAACTCTAGTGCATAAGGTTTCCCGTTAATGTAAATTGACTATTAATATTAGTTTTATTTTCAATCGCTAAAATAAACTTAATCTAAGAGCTTAAATTTTTATTGCCGGCTAAAGAGCTATTAGCAAATGCAAAAAGCTTAGCTATCGCTAGATTAAGGGGGATATATCGTAGCCCTTTTAATAGGTTATTAAGTTGCTATTATAAGCGACTATTAAGCTTTATATAGTTACTTTTATTAGGGTTTTAAATCTAAGCGGCAATAAATAAGTTAAAAAAGGCTTTTAATTAGCAAATTAAAGTAATATAGGCACTATAGGCGCATTGCTTTATATACTATTGGGCTTGGTTAGCTAATTTGAGATTAACGAGAATAATCTTAGTGCCTTAACCCTTTTGCTTTAAGTTTAGCTTAGTTTTGTTTATTGTTAATGTAGCGTCGTTGAAATCTAAAGCAGTACTAAGGGAAAGAAAGGTCTTGGCTTTGGCCTTAAACTAGGCTTTTTGCAACTTTTGGTTTTTTAGTGCTGAAAAAGCTAACGTAGCTAAGATGAGGGTATTGTTAGTTTGCATACTAACGAGGCTAAAAGTCTTTAAAAGTTTATTAGTAATTAAAAGACATAGGTTATAAGTTAAGGTTAATATATTAAGCTTTTTTTAATAGTGGCCTTAATACGTAGCAAACCAGTGAACGCCTGCTTTGGCAATGCCGTAAAGTGGCTTAATCACCTTGATAATAGTGTTTCAAGGGTATTTAGTCTGTAGCGCAGCCGGAATAGCAGCTAGTATAGTATATATAAGTTTAGTCTATAACTGTGGGTATGCTTGGGTAATATTGCGTAACGATAGCGTTATATTGCCTTGCAATAGTGACAGCGCAAAGGCTAAGATTAACCGCTAGCTAGCATATTGAATTATAAGGGACTGCGTTAGAATAAATGCTTTCTTCTTATCGTTATAGCTTTATATAACTAGGCGTAACTTTTTATAAGGCTTAGTAGTCTTGCCTTTAACTTTTTATACTATTTAGGCTTTAAAGATATAGTAGCTATTATGCTTAGCCTTATTATAGCGTTTAAAGCTAAAGACGCTATAATTAACGAGATTATCTACCTTTTAGGCGTTAAACGCTTTAAACAGCTTGCTTAGGGTTATTATAATGCTGTTGTTCTTTAACTTAACAGCAAAGTTATAGTCGTCCTTTTTTTTCTTTGTTAAAAAAGCGTTAGCCAGTTTATTTTTTAAGCTAAAAGGTTGTCTCCTTTGCTTGGGCTTTATAGCAACTATAATTATATCGCTAACGATACTAATAGCATTAGCGGCGTTGTTAAAAGGCTAGTGGTTTTTATTGTTGATTGCCAGGGAAAAAGGGGGAGCATTGGTATTAGAGTTGCGATAAATAGTCGCTAGGGAAAAAAAAAGAACAAAGGTATTAGGGTTGCGGTAGTAGGGTTGGAGGACGGTTAATCTAAAGGTAGCGGGTCTATTGGGCATCTTAAGGATAATATTGTAACCATTAACGGCTGTAATCTTATAGGGCCCTTGCCAGCTATCTTTCTTTTGCCAAACCTATACTTTACTTTAAAGTAAAAGCTTAAGCATATTTGCAGTAAATAGTTTATTTTAAGTGTTAAAGGCGCCCTTTATTTAGCGCTTAGCTACTGCTTTGCGTAATACTTTTATAGCCTTTTATACTGCTTTGGCTTTTTTAATAATTAATAGCGATAAGGCTAAATTAATTGTTATATAAGGGTATGTGCTGAAAATAAAGAGGGTAGAAATAAGTTTATAGAGCCCAACGATATTGTTAACGGCCTTGAGGGCTATTTGCAAAATTGCTTTGTTAAATATTGTATTATAAAGCTTATCGTATAAGATATTAAAGGCTCGTTAAAGTAGAGCGTGGTATCGTTCCAGCTTGCCAATTAACTAGTAAGCTTTAACAAAGACTTATTTATATGTAATTCCTATTAGCTTAGCTTTTAATTTAAATTTTATAAAGGCAAAATTAATGCTAGCGTTATATATAATTATATTGGGAGGTCTTTGATAGGTATTAATCTATAATAAGCGTAGAGCTTTTTAAATATTTTTAGCCAATAGAGATAGAAAGAAACGGCCGCCGTGGAAAGTTATTAAAGAGTTTAAAACGTAAAGAATGGGGCGACTTTTGAGATATATAACGTTTGTAAAGATCTTGTAATTAAACTTATAATTATTTTTTAGGGTAAACTTAAAGCGTTAGGGGGTATTACTATGTAATTGGCAATAGTAATAAAACTTCTTAATCAACTATAGTACATCCTCATCAACGTTATTATAACCAGCCTTTTTAAGCAGCTAATAAAGTTAATACGTTGCTAAGTAGCTAAAGCGATAATAAAAGCATCGTAGCTCTGTTTCTATAAAGAAAACGCCTGCTTATTCCTCCTTACTTAAAAAAAACCACAGGTAGCCCCATTTGCGTATAATGAGAATAGTCTTATTATTATAAATAAGTTAGTTTATTAGATTGTTAAATTAAACGCATAATTGATTTATATTTACAAAGCAAAGTAAAAAAAGCATTAAAGCATCTAGCATATAAAAGTTAATACACCTAATCAAAGTGTTAATAGCGATAGTTTTAATTAAGTTTGTTACTAATCCCTTGCTAAATTTAATTAAAGCTTATCTCGCTATTAACTTATTAAGCTAAATAGAAAGGTCCTCTTATTATAAAGTAAAAAATTGCTCTTTTCCAGCTATAGATACCCTTGCAGCACTTATATTGGGTAGTATGCCTTAGAATTATAACTAGGTATAGTAGTTTTTAATAAGAAATTGCATAGCGTTTATATTAAAGCTATTAGCAAAATAAACATTATCGCTAATAAAGCAATATAAGAAGCTTTGGTTTGCAAGCTAAGTAAAGGCTTTAGTCTTCTCTTTATAATCCTCGTTATCATCGTTAACCTTGTCTTTTAGCTATATTTAGTCTGCTTTATTACCTTTATAACTCGCTAGATATATTTTAAAGCTGTTAGGGTCGTTGCCGTTAAACTAGCAGTCGGCAATAAACTAGTTACGTGATCGGTTGCGTTTCTTTTAAGAGTATTTTATTGATTAACAACCTTTTTTGCCATATACGTAGCACTTTTTTTTCTATAGTATATGCTGCTAAAAAGGGCGGTTATTATAATAGTTGCTATTATAGCCTTAAAAGCCGTTATGCAAATAAAAGCCGCTATAAAGGCTGCTGCAAAAGCTTTTACCTCTGCTATAGTTATTGCTATAGCGGCAGTTTAAATAGTATTAGTTATCTACTTTATTAGCAGTTAGTTGCTATTATAAATTATAGGCAAGGTAAATCTTAATTAAAGAGTATAAGTTAAAAAATAGCTTTTTGTAGGTAATAGCAAGCTTAAAAAAAGTATATTTAAGTTTATATACTTTATAGCAAGCTTTGATTATTATAATCTTAAGTGCTTATTCGCTTGCGTAATCTGGTCCCAAAGTACGTTAGCATAATTGTAGCTTATCAAGCAAGATTTCAAAGACTTTGTAAAGGTTTTTCCCTTTATTCTACTGCCTGATCTTGTTAAAGGTTATTAAGGTCTAGTTTATATAATAGTAAAAATAGTTAACTTTTATGTTAAAGTGCTGTTTAATCTTAATATAAGCTTTTGCAAATATATTAAAACGGATAACGTAGCTCTTATAAAACTATTAAGCGCAGTTGGTTAAAATTTTTAGAAAAACAGCGTAAAACTAGCTAAGCTTAATTTAGGCATGCTAGCAAAGACTAAAAAAGGTTTTAAGCTTATTATTTAATAGATTATATAGCTTGCTTATATACTTTTAATCTAGGCTATATATCTTTGTAAAGCTAGTTAAAGTTTAAATATTAATATAGTTATTTAGGTACTTAAGTGGAAAAAAGGTCTTATATAAGTTGTACCGCTAAGGATTATAACGGTATATAAGCGGTTTTAATACTAAAAACAAAATATTATATAATATATATAGATAATTAAGGGGCAATGATCGCAGTTTTATTATATAGTCTACTAAAACTAACGTAAAGGGGCCTTATTCTAAAGGCAACCTTAAAGGGTTTTATTATGGGTATAACTAAAAAAGCACTTTCAAAGGGTCTTATTATAGGCATTATATAGTTTATTATACGTATAATAAAGATAGTAGTTGCAAGGGGTTTTATTATAATTATAACAAAGGCAATAATAGCAAAAAGCTTTGTTATAAGCCACTTTCTAAAGCTTCTTCAATTTAAAAGTATGCCAAAGGTTTCTTAATAGTCTATTATATGCCGTTTAATCATTCTTGCTAAGATTCCTCTTAACAAATCTAAAGCTTTTGCTAAAGCGCTTCCTTTTATTATAAAAGTTAAAAAGGTCTTAGTAGCAAAATGCCTTGCTGTCGTTTATAGGCGCGTAACTTTAGGTTAAGTTTTTAGTTATAAAACTTAACTGGGTTCTACTTAAAAGGTTTTTTATAAGCAGTAAAAGTTATTAAATATAGTCTAATAAGAGCGTTATTTTGCTTAATATAAACCCTATTTTAACAAAGGATTTGCTTAAGGTTGCAGCGCAGGTTAAAGGAAATAGTATTAAATATATCGGCGGTTTATCTACTAAAATCTTTACAAAAGTAGTAGAAAAAGTTGTTATTGCACTATTTAAAGTAAGTAGCAATTGCCTTAGCAACTGCTATATACAAATATATTCAACTAGCGCCTGGCTATATCTCTTTATACCAAAGGCAGGCGTTAAGTAAGGGCTATATTGCCTAAGAGATTTTAGTTTTTGCCAAAAGGTCGCTTAATATTAAAATAGGCTGTTAGGCATTGTAAACCTAGTTAGATACTAGGGTTCCTGTCTCCTCGACTAAAAGGTTATTTAAACTGCTGAGATTAGCTATGCTAGTTTAATTTAGGTCGCTTAATCTAAGGAATAAAGATTTTTAAGATAAATGTAGCATAGTGATAAAACGCAAAGGGTAAAAAACAAAGGGAAAATTAGGTTATTATGTATATACACATACGCCTAAAAATAGAATAAAAATAAATGGGAAAGGGGTTAAAATGCAGTGTAGGGTGCTTTGGGGTTGCTGACGTATTTGTATATATATGTGCCGTTAGTGCCTTTGTTGCGTAGTAAAGATAGAAAAGATTATAAGATCTTTATAAGAGCAGAAGCACTTAATAAAGAGATCTATCAGTTGGTTGCTTGCTATTATAACTTTATAAAAGGTCTTAATATTTCTATATAAAATTAATCGTTTTTTTAAAAGTATAATATAGCATTAGATAAGCTGCTAGCGTTTATAGAGAGGTTTTAAAGTTGTTTATACATTGTTTTATATTGTAGATGCATTAAAAGGGTCGCTAATAATAACTTTTGCTAAAGTTTCTTAGCTATCTTTAACAGTTAAAGAGAATAGCCTTTTATTAGTAATAACTTCTGCTAAAGTTCCTTTGCAAGCCGTTTATTATTTTTTGCTAAAAACACAAAGCCTATCGTTATAAGTGGTATACCCCTTTTAGGAAACATTGCAGCGGTTTTCAAAGCAAGATTTGTTTTTTTTACCTTGCTGTCTATAGTTAACTATTTAACTATTAATTAGTATTGGTAAGTTAATCTTTATATATAAAGAGGTTTGAATAGAGGGTAAAAATGAGTATATTTGCTATTGTTGTTAATGATGTTTGGTAGAAGGAACGGAAGGGAAATTATTGTTGTACGCCAAAGGGATTAGGCGTATACGCGTACGGTCCCTTCCAATTGCCGTCGGGCCAAATCGGCCCGGCTAGCCATTTGGCCAGCTGGTTCCATCTGGTGGCCGTATGCCTCCGGTCCGAGGCGGACCGGGCTATTGCTATAGCTATTAACCTACATTTTTAATAGCTTATTGTTTAAAGGCGCATAATAGTTTGCTTATGCGGCAGAATTGCTTTATTGTCTTTTTTTTTATAATAACAACGGCTGTAATTGATAGGCGGTGGCTAGCGAGGTAGGTGGTCTAAGCTTTCTGCAGTTTGGGTATAAAAGCGTATATTTATTTTATGTGTTAATTTGCAACCTTAACCTTTCTTCTTTATGCAATAACTTTGATTTGTCCGCCGCTTTTAATTATTGGTTTGTTTTGTTGCATGCGCTTAGTTTTCTTTTCTACTTTTAATTTTTAATTATTAATTGCTAGTTGCTATTATGCTTTATTATATATTTAAGCCTACGTTTGACTTTTTTTAGGTTTTAATTAATAAAGAGAGTAAGTATTATTACTTTTTCTTTCTTTACTTAGCTATAATTCTAACTTTTATATAGTTTATTAGCTTGTTTAGCGTCTTAAGGTGCGTTAATTTTTTAATTAGCAGCGATAAAAGCTATTTAAGATTAGCTTTGCTTAGTATTTTAAAAGCTTTGCCTTTGGTAAGTAAAATATATTTTATTTCTATTATTATCTTTATTTTTATTTTCTTTGCATAGCTAATTGTATAAATGATATTGTGTTTTTATGTGTTGATAAGATTTTGGCTGCCTATGAGCGCAATTTGGAGCGTGTGCCTGCCTTTGACAATAATATTATTAATGCTTTATAGAGTGGTAGTGCTTAAAATGCGCCTTAGTTTATTAGCGGTATTGTTAACTAAGAGCGCGTTTTTAATGTTGGTAACTTTGATAGTTTTAACAATGGCGACGAGCTTGTAATGTTGTTGGAGAGACTTGTTGTAAGTACTTTTTCCTTATATCTTTAAGCTAAGCTAGTTGATTAACTAATCTTTATAATAGGTTTCTGCTGTCGCTAGTTCCTTCTAATAACCTAGTGCAGTTTTTAAAACGCTTGCTTATATTAAAGAACGCTTTTACAATGCCTTTGCTGCCTAATATAATAAGTTACTTTTGTTTTATAAGTATTTATATTCTATATTTAACTAAGTAAAATAAGCTTTAACAAAATAGTAGACAATGACTTTGCAATTGTTGGCAAGAATCTTATAGGCTAAGATAGCATTATTAAAATATGCTAATGTAGCGCTTGCAAAAATATTGCTGCTTTGCTTTGCTTTAAGTTTAGTAATTAAGTTTTTTAAAAGAAATTGTTAATTTAGGGTATTATTAATGCAGGCTGAAATGCGTATATTTTAACTTTAAACTTTTGGATTTTGCGCTTAAGCGAGTTTTTTTAATTTAGCAATAATTATAGCGCTATTACAACTATTTTAAATAAATGGTTTTAAATTTGCTAGAATTATTATATTTTTTATTTTAGCAAGTAAGCGGGGTTTTGTTTTAGATTGCATTTTAGAGAATAGATGTTTAGTATTATAGCTTGTTTTTATTATAGTTTATTTTGTTTAATAATATTAACTAAAACATTTAAGCTAGCGTGCCTTTGCAAATATAAAATAGTTCTTTAACCCTTTAGGTTATTAATTCTTTTTCTTTAATTAACCTTTTTAAGTAATTTTAGCTAGTTTATTTTAATTATTAGCCTGGTTTTCTTTTACTTAGCAACGTTTTTTTTTAGACTTTTTATATTGCTAAATAGCTTATTTAGCATTTTCTAGATTATTTTTAAGGATTTATTTATTATACTTACTTAGCTAGCTTTTCTACTTTACTAAATAGTAAATATTATTATTTAAAATCGTTTTATTACAAATCTTTTTAATCTCTTATTTTACATTATTCTCCTTAAGGTTAGGTAGGTTTGCTAGCCCTTATGTCAGCTTTTTTTAATTCCCCTTTTATAGTTTTAAAAGGCTGATATAAAAGATATTATGCTTATAAAAATACTTTTTTAGCAATATTAATTAGTATGCTTGGCAACTAATTTTTTTAATAACTTTAAAAGGTTTAATATATCTTAGTTAAAATTTCTTAGATCTTTAGAGCTTAAGGTTCTTTATAAATAATAACACCTATAATTCTACATTAAAAGATATAAGCTAATGTTTACAATTATAATACTTTATTGCCGCTTTATTTACCTATGTTTAATACTTTTATAGTGATATTTAAAGCTATTGCAATTTTTCTAGCTTATTATTAATTATTGGAATTCTCTTTGCCTTTGTTAGGTAAGCAGCGCTTTTACTGCGTGCTTTTTTAAATTTATTAGGTTTAAGAAAGAATAAGGGGAGAAATTTATATAATACTTTAAATAATATTTTATTATTTATTAAGCTAACGGCGGAATTTATTATAAAATGCGCTAATAGTAATAATATAGTCTAGTTTATTTAGTGATTATTAATAAAATATTAAAGGTAATATTTTAACGTTTAGTTTATTTATTTTATTTATTTGTTTATTTAAGGATAGAATGCCGTTGAGAATCTAAGAGCTATGCTTTTATTTATTAACGCTTTTTAGAATTAGCTGGTAAAGATTAAACTTTTGTTTAATATAATGCCTTTAAGCAGCCTATATTTAGTTTTAATTTTAGCATAAAATAACTAAGTAAGTTTATAAGCATTAATATTCCTTAGTACTAGGAAAAAGAACAATATTTTGCTGTATTAGTTTATAATTATAAAGATTATATTAACTAATTTATTATTATACTAAACTATTGGCAAATTAGTAATAAAATCTATTAATAGCTTAGCTATAGGCCTAGATGGCTATAGTAGGCTAGCTAACTCGCTATATAAACAATAGCGGCATAAAAAGCTTTATTAATATATTGAATACTTAATAATATACTTTTCAATATTACTTCTTATTTTTTCCTAAAAAGATAAGCGGCTAATATTAGCTAAAGTTTGTTAAAATCTCTAATATCTACTTAGCAGTAAATTATAAAAAACTTTTAAAATTTTTTGCCGCAGCGCTTGCTATTTAAAAATATATACATATAAATAATAGTATAAAAGCTTATCTTTTATCTTATACTTTTAAAATAATATATTAAAGTGGTTATTAAAGAGCGCGCATCTAATCTCTTGGATCTCTAAATCTAGCTTTTATTTAATTTATATTAATTTTATTAATAGAGAAGGAGATAGCATAGTATATATGTTAAGGCTAATGGCCGCAATATTTGCTAAGCTTTTTAAAAACAACTATTTCTTACTTAGCGCTAGGTTTATAAAATTAAGCTAGTTATTAAACGGGTTTCGCATATTTGCTTAATTATACTCTTAAGTGTTATTGCATATTTTAATGCTGTATATTTGTATAATTAAATGCGATTATAGATTAGCTAAGTTTAATTAGTCTTTAGCTCTTAGGCTTTTTAAAATTATAATGTTAGCTTAGATAAAAGCAATAACTTTAAAATAAAAGTTTGCAAAAGCTATTGGCGGCAGTTAAAAACGCTTTTTAATATAGTTTAATCTTTGAGACAGCGCATTGGCTGGATTTTTTTTGCCTAGGATATATTTAATTTGAAAATTAAACTTTAATAGGTATATAAGCTAATAAATCTATTTTGCTGTTAGTTTTTTAGCTTTTATAAACCCTTTAAGGTTGAGATAATTTAATAAAATAGAGATAAGAAATCTAGCTCTTTTTAGATAATATTGCTATTGCTTAAATAATAATATAATAGCAAATATCTCTTAGTTATATATCTTTTACTTATTCTTTATATTACTTAGCTTTTTAGATTAAAATATAATTAAATGTTATGTTGTTTTGCTGTTTTTTTTTTTACGCTTAGGAGAAAATGCTTAAAATAGCATAGCTAAAAGCGTTAATTTGCAATTGGCAGGGTTTTTTTAGGTTAAAATAATATAAGAGTAGGGCAATATAAAAAGTTAATTTAAGCTGATAAAAGGCATTAAAAGCTAGCATATGCTTTAGCGCTTTTAAATTAAATAATTTAGGTTTTTAGCCTTATTTTATGCTTTTTAATATGCTTATTAAAGGTTATATAATCTTTAAGAATTGGTAAATAAAGCATTGATAAAAATTATAGAATCTAATAAAGCTTTGGATATTTTAGTATATTATAGGTATTAGCTAGTTTTAGATGGTTTTAATTTGCTAAGAGTTTATTTAAATACTTTAAGTGTTAATAATAAATTTTAAAAACTTTACTTTATTTTGAAAAAAGGAATATTTTAATAGTTTAGTATAGAGTTTATTTTATACTAGCTAATCTACAACTGTTTAAAAATGCTTTT